>SNQJ01S0080442.1:38505-50658 GCA_010110895.2 Picea sitchensis | reverse complement strand
GCAATTTATGATAAGGAAGTTTTTGCTGGGTTTTCTTCCCCTAGAGGGTTTCCTAGGATAAATGATGTGTCTCTTGTGAATGTGTATTTCTCAGTGATATTGTTCTTATGTTGCTCTTATCTATTGAAATGAAAATAACTATAATAATGGCATAAACATTAACAACCCCAGGGTGGGGGTGAACCATGCAAATACTGTGTTACTCTTCTCTGTGTGATGTTCTAATGTGTTTATATGTTATTTTCTAAGTGCTTTGAAATGATTAGATAACTCTTCTTATGCTTAGTGCTAATGATATGTGAGAATGCTAGATCTGATCTGTATGAATATGCTTAGTGCTTGATCTGCTAGATCCAATCTATTTACCTATGCTAAGTGATTAAATACATTAGATCAATGTGAATGTTGTGAAGCTTTGTTTTATCAACGAAGTGGATATTGATTTCATATTGAGGAATTGATGGTTCTAAGTGCTCTATTAAGTATCATAATCATAGATATGTGTCCCAGCTAAGGTTGCAGACACCTGAGTCTTGTAACCACCTTTGCCTCTATCCCGGGTGAGACTTCATCTGCATTGCAAGTGTTGTCGAAAGAGTTGGTAGTTAGGGTTTTGTTGGTGCGTTGTTGTAGAATTGAACCCTGGGTCTGCCCCTGTGCCAACACCTATGAAATATTGAAAAATCAGAAATAGATAGAAAAAGGTGCATCGTCTGGGTAAGCTAACCGATATCTAACCCTTGTTGTCCTTGAGAAGTGGAATTTTTTTCTTTTGTGAAAAGAGTTTTTTTTTAGCATGGTCTCCAAGGTTGTGAACAACAACAACAACAACAACCCAATCCTCCTTCTGAACATTACAATATGTTTTGCTAGACCGTTTGGTTAAAAGTTTCCTTATTAAGTAAGTGGTATTGAGGTCAAGTCTCTCTTTTGTTACTTTTTTTGAAAAATTTCATGCGAAAATTGAAAAGTGTATTTCACTTCAAGTATAAAAATGAATCACTATAAGTAGCTTTAATATTTTATTTTAGAGTTATTTATTTGCATGTAGATTTTCTTTGTAAAAGTGATCCCCACTTCTCTTTATAAAAGTGGGTCACTTCATAAAGCAACTTACACTACCACGTAGTCCTTTGGTTACCGTTTATGCCTTTTTTTTAAAAGGGCATAACTCTCACATCTCTTCGATCTCTTGTTTACCAACACCAACTAATTCCAATGGAAATCCCATATGGAGGATTTATTAAGAAGTAAAGTCTTGTACCGGATTACCTTGGGAAAGGAAACAACACCCACTAATGCTAATAAGAAATTCAAATGGGATAATAGGAATGACGAAGAACGTGGATTAATCAGAATGTCCATCTCTCCTGATTTAAGGTTCCACCTTCAATCAATTGATCAACCCAAAGAAGCTTGGGAAAATATTGAATCTATGTTTGGTAAACACAATAGTATTTGAACACAACAGTTAGAAAATAAAGCATTGACTTTAAGTCCAAATTATTTTTATTGCATTGAAGACTATCTATCTAAGTTTAAAAGACTTAGAATTTTATGTGAAGAATGTAAGATAAAGATAGAAGAAGAGTGTTGCATCTATCTTATACTTTATAAGATAGGTAGTGAATATTCTATGTTTGTATCTACCTTTTATGCCATGCAAGAGGCTCTAGGGGCAGCTTATAAAAAACCCAGTCTTGAAAAATTTTGTGACACTTTGATTAGAGAGAAAGATAAGCTTGTACAACTTGGAGTGATCAACATTGCAGGTACCTCCAACAAATCCTTACCTGTCCATCAGAAAGATAAACCCAAAAATACCAAGAAACAACATCCTCACCACAAGAACAAGAAATATAAGGGTCCCAAACCCAATCAAACATCTTTCGCTCCTAATGGTGACAAAGGAGAAAAATATAAAAGTAAGAATACTGACAGACATTACAAATTTTTCGATAAAGATGGTCATGATGAGTCCAAATGTTTCAAGAAGATGGAAAATTTAGCAGCAGTGATGATGAAGAATAATATTCGTATTGATTCTACTTCTTCTTATTCTTCTCATGGACATGCACTTTCTGCTTCTGGTTTCTCCTTCAGCAAAACTTCTACTTCTTCTTCTGATGAGTGTCTTATTGATTCTAGAGCATCTTATCATATGGATAAGGATAGAGACATATTATCTGATCTAAATGAATGTAACACCAAGAAAATATTTGTTGGCGATGACAGATCTCTTAGTGTTGAAGGATCTGTAATAGTTAAAGTAGAAAACAATCATTTCAAGGATGTATAATGTGTTCCGAGTCTTTCTTGTAACATTGTATCAGTATATCAAATAACTCATTCAGGTAAAGGTAAAACCATAGAGTTTTCACCTCACTAAGTTGTAATCAAATATCTAAAAGATCCTAAGCATTTTCTTGCAACTGGAATTGTTAATGATATTACTAGGTTGTACAAATTTGACAACTTTGGGTCATCATCTTTTTCATCAGTTTTTGTTGCTCATAGCGATGACTTAAGAAAACTTTGGCATGAGCGGTTTGGTCATCTAAACTATCGCTCATTGCAACATCTATGTAATCAACAGATGGTGAATGCTTTTCCTCTTGTTTCATGTAGAGATGGTGTTTGTGCCGGTTGTGTTCTTGACAAACATCAATGGGAAAGTTTTGACAAAGGTGCCTATTGGCATGCCTCGGGCCCTTTGCAGCTTGTTCATAGTGATTTGTGTGGTCCACTTTCTTCTCCTTCTTTTTCTAGGTGCAAGTATTTCCTAACTTTCATTGATGACTTTTCTAGACGTACTTGGGTTTACTTCTTAAAACTTAAGAGTGAAGTTTTTGACAAGTTTTTGGCCTACAAGGTCCTTGTAGAAAAGTAATCTGGACATCAAATTCAAAAGTTAAGAACAATAATGGAGGTGAATATGTGAACAATAATTTTACAAGTTAATGCACTACGTAGGGCATCCTAATGCAACACATTGTTCCATATACACCACAACAAAATGGTGTTGCTGAGAGAAAGAACTGCACATTAAAATAAATGGCTAATTGTATGATCCAATATAAGGGATTAAGTATAAAGTATTGGGTGGAAGCAATCAACTGTGCAAATTACATAGTCAATCACACTCCCACAAAGGCTCTTAAAAATATAACATCAGCAGAATTTTGGACTAAAATTAAACCATATGTAAGTCACTTCTGTGTATTTGGCAGTATAGCATGGGCTCACATTGCTAATGAGAAAAGGAAATCATTGCATCCTAAAAGTGAGAAGTGTATATTTGTTGGTTATTCTGAAGATGTCAAATGTTATATTCTTCTTCAACCACATTGTAATGAAATTATTATTAGAAGAGATGTTAAATTTGATGAAAATATTTTGGCCTACAAGCCTAATTTGGCGTGTGTGACTACTTTGTCCTGCAAGCCTAATTCGGCGTGTGTGGCTTCTTTGGCATGCGAACCTAATTCAGCGGTTGTGCCCTCTTTGGCCTGTGAGCCATATTCAACATTTGTTCCTTCTTCTGTTATGGTTTCTTCTTTAGATGATAACAGTGAGGATGAAAATCCACCTCCTCCTGCTCACCTTCCTCCAGATGAGTCCTTTGAACCTGAACCAACACCAACTCCACCGCTTCCTAGATTGGTCTGTTCAACACGAGAAGCAGTTGGTGATCTTGTCGGTGATCCTTTAGATCAGCATCAGACACATTCAAAGTTCCAGCGAACCTCTTCTCTTTTGGCTCAAGTTTCAGAAAATCATGATCCAAAGACATTTGCAGAAGCTTCAGGTCATCCAGATTGGGATACAACAATGAATGACGAGTATCATTCTTTAATGGAAAATGATAATTGGGATCTTGTACCTCTTCTAAAAGGAAGAAAACTTTTCAAATGTAAATGGTATTCAGAAATAAGTATGCATCATATGGAAGTGTTTAAAGACACTAAGCTCGGTTAGTTGGCAAAGGATTTTCCCAAGTTGAAAGAATTGACTATAATGAAAACTTTTCCCCTATAGTCAAAATGAATTCCATCAGCCTTGTTCTTGCCCTTGCTGCCTCACATAAATGGGAGGTCCATTAGATGGATGTTAAATCTGCCTTCTTGCACAGATATTTGCAAGAAGAAATCTACATGGAACAACCTCATGGCTATGTCCAGAATGATTCTAGCCTTGTTTTTCGCCTTAAGAAATATCTTTATGGTCTCAAGAAAGATCCCCGAGCTTGGTATGCCAAAATGGGTAGCTTTCTTATTTCCACTGGATTCTCTATATGCCATTATGATCCTAATGTCTATACCAAGAAAGTAGGAAGGCATCTCATAATCCTTGTCCTTTATGTTGATGATCTTATCCTTATTGGTAGTGACTTGAAAATTTTAAACCATGTGAAAACCAACCTTATGAAGAAATTTGAAATGACAGACTTAGGATTTTTGTACTATTTCCTTGGCCTCCAAGTTTTGCAAACCAATGAAGGAATTTTTCTTTCCCAGTCTAAATATTCTTGTGACCTTCTTCGTCTCTTTCACATGGATGATTGTAAACCAACCCCTTCTCCCTTCCAATCTGGAGTCGAGCTTACTGCCACATGTACTTCTCCTAAAGTTGATGCCACCCTGTATCATCAGTTATTTGGTAGCCTATTATACTTGACTCATACTCATCCTGATCTTTCCTTTGTTGTTGGTATTTTTTCTCGGTATATGCAAACACCCGATGAAAGCCATTAGAAAGAAGCTAAAAGGAAAATTCGTTATGTCCATGGCACAGTTCAGTTCGGGATACATTACAGTTCCCGAGGGAAACCCTTATTGGTTGGTTTCACTGATTCATATTGGGACGACTACCCTGATGATCAAAAGTCTACTGCAGGTTATGTTTTCAGCCTTAGTTCTAGACCTGTCACTTGGGCCTGTAATAAACAATAGGCTATTGTACTTTCTTCAGTAGAAGCAGATACCGAGCAGCGGTAAATGAAAGTCAGGAATCCTTGTGTCTTTGACAGATCCTTTTAGAGTTTGGATTTGAGAAGCAACATCCGACCAGCCTTTGGTGTGACAATCAAAGTTCCATAAATCTTGTCAAAGACCCAGTTCAACATTATCACAACAAGCACATCGAACTACACATGCACTTCATCAGAAATCTCATTTATGATCAAGTTATTGAAGTGCTCTTTTTCCCTACAGAAGATCAAATTGATGACATTTTCACCAAGTCTCTTACAGAAGAAAAGTTTTCCAAACTTCGATCTATGTTAGGAGTTCAGGAAGTTGTCATTAATGGGGGATAGGATATAATGCCTCCTTCCTTCTCCTATTGTGTCAACATTGTAAATCCTTCAATCCTATCCCAAGTTGTTCTTAAGGGGGGGTGTTAGGATAATTATACCCTTAGGATTTAGTTAAGATCTACTCAGTCTAATGTGTCGTTAGGTAAAAGTGTCTTTATTTAGTATGAATTAGTATGCATTTGTAGTTAGGAAATTCGACGGTCAAGATATGTTCCTAACATTGAGTGATCCAATGGTTCATATTCTCCTCAATCATAACAACCATTGATCCGTGGCTTAACACCCGATTGGTCCATGATCTCTATTTAAAGATCATGGAGGTTTATTTTTCGATGATCGATTGTGAGAAACTCTCTTGTAAAATATCTCTGTAATATTTTTCTTTTGCATTAATAAACTGCTCCAAGTAGTTGTGTTGGTTGGGGCCGTGGATGTTTCCCCGTAGGGTTTTTACCACGTGAAAACATCGGTTTGTTGATCTTTGATCTGGTTATGTGAGTAGTTACTGAAGGTGTTCGTCATCTGTTGGAATACCTGTGTTGTCGAACACTTCTCAAGTGAATTTTCTGGTATAGTACGATCACATATCGGAGGCATGTCGACTATAGGAGATGAATATGATGTTGATGCTACCCAATCTAGTCCTAGTTTATCTTTTCTTTTCTTCTGATATGTCTCCTTTTCTTGTTGAGGGTTAAATTTCGGCATAGGTCCTGCTAATTTCCTCACCCATTTCTCAAACTTCCTCCCTCCATTCATCGCATCAGCCCCAGTTCTATCTCCCTCATGCGTGACAAATGCTATTATAGGTCCTTCATTACATTTATCGATTGATATATTTTGTACGTTCTAAATTGGGTTCTGGTTCTGATTCCTTATTTCCTGCCACTTCACAATTATTTGAGGACAATATTCTTTCACATGATCCAGTGCTCTACAATATTTGTAGGTTGTACAAGGATTCAGGAATTCACGAGCTAAGTGTCTTGGTTGATTACAATTGTAGTATATTATTGGTCCTTGACCTCCTCTACCTAAACTTTCTTTTCTTTGACCTCTTCCAAATCCTCCTCGATTTCCCTCTTTGATTATAATTATACTGTGGACCACCTCCTTTTGTCGAAAAATTATCCTCTTGAATCCTATGCATATTTGAAGTGCACTCTCTCATCAAATCAAATGCGTGACACTCCTTCTCTTCGTGCCCTTATGACTTGCAGAAGTTACAGAATAAATTTCTTGGTGTACTCTAGTATTTCTGCAACAATGGAAAATCAGGTGGATGATAGCCCTATTTTTTACATATTTCATAGTACCTTCCACCTGTTAATGGATTTGGTGCTCCAGTCACCAAATACTTTGCAAAAGAGGGGAATTCATCCTTATGGTGGACTTCAATCCTACACTTGGTACACCAAACTTGTTCCTGCTTCTCCTTTCCTTTTGTTAGTTCTTCCAATTGAATTGTCAAGGAAACTAACTATGTATGGAATTGAACCATCCCCCCACCATCTCCTACAAGAGATGATTCCATATTCATTGCAATCTCCAAAGATTCAGGATACAACACAACCTTATGTTGTATCAATGGGTAGCGAATATGTGGCAATAGTTCTGTAATAAACCATTATTTGTTTATTGATCAAGAATATGAAATGTCAATCTACCCATCAAATTCTTAAATCTTTGATTATAGTCCCAAACTAATTCAGACTACACCTATTTGATTTCCTTCAATTACGTGATGTATTGTGACTCAAACTTTAGCTTCTTGAACTCTTTCAACATTTCTTGTCTAATTTATGCCAATGTCCTTGCTTAATCTGTAGGTGTAGTACTCTACAGTTTCATGTACCATACTAATGCGTGACCTCTAAACATTGTTTTCAACTGTGCTATATTTACAACCTCATCCTGTACATTGTTTGTAGCCCAAATTGTCTCACATAAAAATAGATGTTGTTTTGGGTCCTTTGACCCAACTCCCTAGAACTCAGCCAGTCTCAATGTGTTATCTAACCTTGCCATGTTTTTTTGTGTAGTACCTCTCCTTGGTGATGTTGGATGACTCTTAATCCACATATTTCTTCTACTGCTATGGCTACTTCTACTATGTCTCCCTCCACTAACTATAAGTATTTTTGACAAATCCTCAAATGTTATCTCATATCTAGGTGACACACACGAGGTCGTGGAATCGACAGAAGATCCAGTATGAGTAGGACTTAACAAATCTTCTATTATTAGACTAAATTGAGAATCCTCTTCCTCTCCTTCTATGTGCAGTTCTTCTATGATTTAGACTACTATGCAAGGTTCTCTCTTCTCACACTCACTATGTAGCTCTCTTTTCTCAGCCCCAATCTTCAACCTCTTGTACCTTCTTCCAATGTGCATTACTCCAAACTCATCTTGTTCGTATCATATACTTTTTTTGTTTCTCTGCATCCTCATTCCCTCCCTTCCTTATTCATTTCTTTCTTCATTCTTTCCTACCTTCATACTATCCTATGGTCATCCCCTAGTTCCCTTATGTGTGTGAAGCCCCTTAACAATTAGACTTCATCGTCACACACTTGTCGCACAACAACATATTTATCCATGTACCTAATGCCTTCATAAACCTTCTGTATGGACCCTTGAAGAAATATCTTTCTGCAACACTATATGAATGGGTACAAACTACTACAAATTTTGTAATATAGCCCCCCATTATGTTGTTCAACCAGAAATCAACTGCGTGGGAAGTCTTATTACTTGCATAGTTCAATTGTATTACCAAATCAAGATTCCAATTCATCAACACTGCAGTAAGATATCTTCTGGTATTATCCACTAATATTTCTAACCATTCAGTCAAAATAATCGAAAATTCACCAAAGAAAATCTCATGTAGCTCTGTTAACAAATACCATTGCAACCATTGTTCATCGCTCAATCTAGGGTTTCTATTCTCTCTTAGGGAAAATTCTTGTTCCTTCATTTTCAACCATTCAATTATCTTTTTCTTAGTTAACCTCCAAAACATTCCCTCAATTACATATTTCAAGTCCCAACAATGGAACCATTTGTTGGTGCTATTATAGCAAGATTTGCCTAACCCCATACAACTTGCTCAGAGGTCCTTTTCCATTTACCTATGCAGACTTGAAGTCCCTTTTTTCACTTACCAAAGCTAAAAAATCATATTTTTCCACATATACATGCCCCAACAATTATATAGCATGCATGTACGCAGGTTGCACCACTACATCCTGCATACATTGGGTTTTGGGCTCAAAATTAAAAATTGTGTTGGGTTTTCATGTCACGTCATGAGATCCATGATCCTTGACCTTCCATATACTAGAAACATTCTGAATCGTACCTTCAATTCCATTTGAATTCTATAAATTGGGCCATATCCAAACCGTGGAGGAGGAGACAATTCAACTTTTGAGAGCAAAGTTACTCTGGAAAAATTATTCACTTCATATTGAGTTTGCATCCCTTTGTCCTTTAAAGTCTGAACACATTGTTCAGCCCCCAAGCTCTTCCCTCTTTGATGGAGAACCTCATTGTCTCTCTTATATGAGCTTTCCTTTGGTGGAGGATTGAAGTGGTGGAGGCCCAACTGAAAGGGACTTAGTTTCTTGGTTCTGAGATGTGATGAAATGAGAGTTTGTCACTTGTATACTTCTATTGATCATATTTTAATAGAAATACTCTTTTCTCATCCAATTGATGTCTTGAAAATATTTGAATTATTATTCCATAGGCATATTTTTTATGAATGTTGATGTATTATGCTATTATATGTGCTAACAATATATACTATTTCCATATGCTTGCGTATATTGGTTGTTGAGGAAAAGTTGCAGGTATAAAGCTTTGAGTCGAGTGTTCAATGATGGTCTTCATCGAACACCCGTACGAGGTAGGCTCTTTACCTTGTCTTGTTAGCATTTTCATTTATATAGAATATATGCGATTAGAGTTGATTTATGCATTCATTTTGTCTATTGTGTTTTACCCCTTATCATAGAGTGATTTTCCTCATAATAGAATTGACAACAATATTGGGGATTGAATCTTCCTTTTTGGGGGTTTAGAGTGTTTTTCTCCTTCAATTCTCTCTGTTATCTTGAGTTTCCTTGTCATTTGATTTCTTGACAGCCTATTTTCATTTTGAATCTGAGTTTCTTGGCCTTATCCTTAACCTGAAAGTGTTTTAATACATATGCACATTTTTTCCCTTGACAGACACATACATACGTGAGATGTCATTCTATAGGGATCATACATATGTGGTTTTTTATTAAATAGTCATGTACATCAACCTTTTTTTCTTAATTGCTGATTTTGGTGTTTGTTGGGTGACCTTTGATGATTGTTGAGTTTTCTTGGGTCTCTGTCATAACTGTTAAGTTTCTGCATAGTGATAGGAAACTTTTCTTCAGTTGAATTTTTGGTGGTTTTTCTTTCTCATCATCTTTTTCATTAGTTGTCCTTTCATCTTGGGCTAAGTGTTTGCTTATTGGTATCCTGCTTGGTTTGTCTCTTTTTTCCCACTGTAGGATCTATTTATCAAGTCATTATTTAGTACTTTCTTTTCATTTCTTTATATTGAAAATACAAAAAAAAATCATTTTGCATTATGGCATTTGATCTTTTGGGTTCTTGTTATTGATATTGAAACATGTATAGAAAGATTGCATATTATTGAAATTGTATAGTTGAAGTGAAATTTGCATTTTGAAAAGTTTATCATCTTTTGAGAATTGAAATTTAGGACTTAGATTTACATTCATATTCATTTCTTTTATATGTTGAGTCATAACATCATTAGTTTCATGACCACATCTTTTGAGTAAACAAAATCCATTAAAAGTAACATTGATTAATTAAAATTGATTAGAAACGACTTCATTTTTCAGAGTACACAAACAAGTATAGGATATAGGACCTTATAATAGGATTTTGTAACTAAACTTCTCTAAGGCTATTAAACTCAACATATGTTTCTAACTAAGGGAGTGGTGAAATCCATTGTGTAATTACTGACATCAGGATGCTCCTCTCACACAAGAGTTATGGACAAGGTCACGCGAAGTTGGTTTCAGAGATATCCCTTTAATACCTTCTTAGCGTCAGAGATATTTATGGGGATCTATTCATATATGGGGTTCTTGCTAGTACATTTACCTCCATGAGAAGCGACGATTTCAATATTCCGGGCTTTATTACCCTTCCCATACGATGGACCTGACTTATGACTATTCATTTGTGCATTGGTTATATTGTGGTGGATTTAGTTGCTTGACATAGGTAGCCACATAGGTTAATTGCATGGGTTATTCTACAGGTACCCTGAGTCAGATAAGGGTCAAACAACAAACAAACTTTATGCAAGATTACCTCTCTCAGTGGATATGACTGACTACATTGTTAATTCCACGACAGACCTTATAATTGATTCTAATACATCCGATCTTTTTAAGGGAGGCTCGGGCCCCTCTTGGGAGAGGCATACCTACTCTAGTGAGGGAGGCCCCTTTTCAACCACTATATAATGTTTGTATGCATTGGAATTTTTTCTTTACTTTGGTGTGCTCTTCGATTATTAGTTAGATTTAGGATATTGTATTGTGTCATGAGTTTTAATTGCTATGGTAAGTGTATCCCCCATGACTCCCTCAGTTGGTGCTACCCAGCCCATGGTCTTTGCTCATTCCATGGGAAAATATATTTTTGTATTTCCGAGTGGTACGTTGAATCTTGATACTTAGCCAATACCTTGGGACTCTAATCATTTTTCTCTTGGTATGATAGACATGTCTTCACACTTGCCATCCTCTGTCTCATCTTCTTATGTGAGTCATGTTTTTAGTCTAGGGGCATGATGCCTCCTTATTCTCCATTTTTTTTTGGTGGGAGTCATATCCCTCAACCAACTCTTATGATAGGAGGTTGGAATATTCCTCCCTCTGGACCCAATCCTAGCTTCACTTTTCCATGATCAAGTGCTTAAATGGGAAGTCCTTCTACTTATTACATCTCGTCCATCTATCCTTCTTCTGTTATGCTAGCACCTACAAACGCTTTTCTCATGGAAAACCTCCCTCTAGCCTCCATTGTTCATCAGGGGGGAGTAAGTTTTATAGTATAGGAAACCCTCTTCACGGAGGTCCTTCGTTTGGGGGAAACATATATCGTCACCTGAGTAACCCCTGTCATATTGCTTTCTCCTCATAAGTGGCTTCCTCGGTGATGATTCCATTACAACCCTTTATGAATCAGTTTGGAGGAGGATACTTTCCTGTCGGACAGGGCCATGGTGTATACCATAACCCTTCCTTGCCCACAATTGATCAAAATAAATCTTTCCCAGAACCTTAGTCTCAAATGCCGCAACCAACCATCATCGATCATGCTGGAAACACAAGTCCAGTCACTGCGAGTCATACTGGCATTATATCACCAACCTATGTTATTCATGTTGGATATTGGTCAACAACCTTTGCAAGTCTTGTTGAAGACATGCAACCAGCCATTGCAAGTCATGTTGGGGGCACAACTCTAGTCACTACTAGTCACACTACACATACATCACCAATCTCAGCTAATCATGTTGGGGATTCATCACCAACCTCTGCTAGTCATGTTGGGGATTCATCACCAACCTCTGTTATTCATGTTGAAGGTTCATCAACAACCTCTGCAAGTCATGTTGAAGACAAGCTACTAGCCTCTACAAATCATGTTGGGAGAATGTCACCAGCCATTGCAAGTCATGATGGGGGCATCCATACAATTGATAAGCCTAGACGTATAGGACATAATCCCAAGTTCCTTTG
>SNQJ01S0080441.1:24221-43452 GCA_010110895.2 Picea sitchensis | reverse complement strand
GGAAGATAATAATATAGTAAATGGAAAATAATAATGGTCTTAATGATCAAGAATATATGTTTCTTCCTAAAAAATCACAAGAATATATGTTTCTCCTAAAAGATCACAAGTTCAAATGGAAAGAGTATGATGAAATAAGATATATATACTTTTTAGATTTTACCAATCAAATCTACCATTATATTATAGTGTTAAGAAATATTTCATACCAAAAGTGTTAAGAAATCTTCCATACCAAGTTTAAAGGTGATATTGATCGAAATCATAATCTCTCTTTTTGAATTCAGTTATCAATGATATATATAATTGGTTATTATGTGATTTCTGAAGTGTTAGGGTTTATCCTGCTCGAAGTTCAGGTAATTGTGAGATGGTTTAAAAGAATATTTCAATTAAGATGGATTATTTGGTTTTAGCTAAGATGACTTTTTTTTTGTTCTTCAACTCTAATAATTGACGAGTCTGGCCTAGGCAGAAATTTGTATCCCATGAATGCATATCACAGCGAATGGGTGGCTGCAATACCTGCCTCTCTAAAAAGATCGATGTGGTTCCACTGACAATGTCTGAGTAATAGTTTTGTTTTTCCCGCCTTATCTCTCACGTTTTAGTAAATACTAACATTCCATAGAAGTCTTTTCAGAGTTCTGATTCTCTTCTCATCATGGCGACTCCAACATGAATGTTGCACATTTGCTACACCCTTCTCTTCATTGTTGCACATTGTACTACACATTGTGCTTCACAAGTTTGAGTTCACAGATGAATACCTACTGCATGGAAAATAGTTCGAGTAAATAATTTAAGCTTCTTCACTGTTGAATATCTATAGGAAATTCATTTAATCATTCTGGAGCACATGAAGATGTCAACACTAAGAGAGAATACACAAATTTTATTTCAAGATAGAAATCTCTCGAAATGCAATTCAACATGGGTTGATGTAAAATAACTCGTTTTCGCATCAACTTTGTACTTTGGCTCAGTAACGAGCTTGTTTTGTTTATGCAAAGTTATGTGCTGAGGGGTTCAGGGCAGCTCTTACAAAATCATTTCCTTCGTACAGGTAACTAGAAATAGCATTATGAATCAGCCCTTCTGACCATCGCAAGATTTAATGACCATCGCAAGATTTGAGTTTACAAATAATCCACCGGAGAATACCTATCTGCCAAATTTGGCACATTATTTTAGATAATACAAATTCATTGTACAATGCTTCTTTATCCGCCAAATTGAGCGGAAATAAGAAACGATATCAATGCTTTTGACTAGGGAAAATATAGAACAAGGTCGAAACTAACGCTCAAGGAACCAAATATAGCTCAAGGTACCGAGTGGAATGTGGTTTAGTGATAAGTAGTGAGGTGATACAACTTGTACTAAGTAGGATCTGATTTGGTGTCAAAACCCCAAGTAAGTGTATGAATAAGCCAAATATAGCTCAAGGCACCCACTAGAGTGTGGAAGTGTATGAATAAGCCAAATATAGCTCAAGGCACCCACTCGAGTGTGGTTTAGTTGTAAGTAGTGAGGTGATACTACTTGCTCTAAATAGGATCTGGTTTCAAAACATTATGTAAGTGTATGAATATGATCTGGGTTCAAAACCCCAAATAAATGTAAAGAAGTCTAGATGCAAGTAGTGAGTGACTTTGGTAGTATGTCTGAACCAGGTGGATATCGGTGGCCACCCACCTTTTCCAATTGGCTCAAAACAATTTTCTGACAAATTTTGGTAATTTACTATTTTTAGCAGTTTTTAACTTCTGCGGCCATTTTGAGGCCTTAAATGAGATTTTTGTGAAAATTGAGAGAAATATAAAATTTATTTCGATATTGCCTCCAAAATGAATCTCCTCGACGATATATTTCCAACGGGCTATCATGAGCCTAAAACGAAGATCGTACGAAAAAGTTACGACCCTGAGAAGTTGATGTATTAACTTACCCAAACGGGGTCCACATGAATTTTCACTCTTCATCTCCTGGGGTTAGGTTTTTGGATGTCTAGGGTTTTTGGCATTACTGTTTATTGTAAAAAAAGACCTTCAGAAACTCATTGTAATCATCTTCTTACGAATGCGAGTAGCCGTCACATCTCTTCTCACAGATAAGCTGCCACCATTCTAGCGAGTCTTTTACTCTGTATTTTTACAGTCTCTGTATATTTATTTCATTAATATAAATCCTGTATTACTATATCTATGTGTTTATGGTTGCATCTCTCATACATTTTTGTTATATTATTGGATATCCGCGATATCTCTGTGCATTTTTTTTATTATATCTCCACTCTCATTTCGTGCCGAAAATAATCTGGATAAGTGGTATCAGAGCAGGTTGTGCTTGATCGTTATTTTTTCAGTGCATATCCCTGACGAGGTCTGAGTATAGAAACTTGGGCCTCGAGCTTGTCTCTCTTAAAGACAATCGCTCTTGCACGCCCAAGAAATCCTCCATGGCGTAAGAAAAGAAAAACAATGGAGCAAGCGATCATATGAATCTGTTGCTTGAGCAAGCTCTCATGCAACAGAGGGACAAAAGGATGGAAAATTTTTACCACATCCTGCAACGCCTGCCTATAGAAACATGCACATCTTCATCAAACAACCACTTTGGATGCACCTCTCCTTTCAAGGTACAGGTTAATTTTGATATTCCCATATTTGAAGGTCAGATAGTTGTGGATGCCCTAGACAAATGGTTAAATCTGTTAGAAGGTTATTTCTCTGTTAATAATTTTTATGACAGGGAAAAGATCACCTTCACACTCCTTAAAGCTCTCCCCCATGTCAAACATTGGTGGGAAACTTACTGGGAGAAAAGTTCCACAAAGGAGTCTGGAATATATGGGGCCGAGCCCACTTGGGATTT
Organism: Picea sitchensis; assembly: GCA_010110895.2. Taxonomy (NCBI): domain Eukaryota; kingdom Viridiplantae; phylum Streptophyta; class Pinopsida; order Pinales; family Pinaceae; genus Picea; species Picea sitchensis. The sequence continues at coordinate 40,575 of SNQJ01S0080441.1, read as the reverse complement.
TTTTGTGGATGCGATAAAGGAACATTATTACCCTATTGACAACTATGGGGACTAGTACATAAGATGGACCACACTGCGGCAAGAGAGGGACCAAGCAGTTCTGGAGTTCACCAATTGTTATAACGCTAAATTGCACCATACATGCATACTTGGCATCAACCCATCTTACTTACTATTTTTTCCAAACCAACACTGAATAACTCTTCTTAAAAACACTATTTTTGAAGATGTATGTGCCTTGCACCACTACTACCCACGTATGTACACTAGCATCCCCACTAATGCCCACATGTGTACACTAGCTGCACTATTACAATGCGTGTATGCCCACAAAAGTTGAAAAAATAAAAATTTGCAAAGGATTCGTTGAGATTACGGGCTATTGGGTAGTTTCCCAACTAATCCACCGCCTATAGCCCATCACCCAACCGAATAACCATTCTTTTGTCAAATAAAAGGAGGTGTTGGGGCCTCATTCCGAGGATAAACATAGCTACAGTGAAACTCTACCCATTTCACTTTCCCGCCTTTCCCCAAGAATTTGCAGCCACATTGTGAGTTTTGAGCCAAAATTACCTATTCTTGCCTTTTTCCTTATTCATAAGCCTATGCCCATTCTCTAGAGAGAAGTGTGAGAGAAGAATGATGCATGGAAGCAATTGGAGCTTGGTGAAGAGGATCCCAGGACCGGGTTCGAGGAGTAGTCGCCGATCTCATTTTGTAAGTGATTTTGTGAGATTAATATAAAGAAGTATTTTTTCCATTCCTCCATATGATGTGTTCAATCTTTATGTTTGATTTACATTTTTTTATGACATCTAACCCACTAATTCATATATAAGATGAATGTTTGCAGTTTCTTGTTTGTCTTTTGGTGAATGCAGGTTAGCCTTCGGAGGAGACTTACAATCGAAAAGCGACCGAACACAAAAGGATTGACATTGAACGCAGAGTTTAAGGTAATACTACTAGATCCTTATACTTTGTATTTTATGCATGAATGTGGGGTATTGTCGAGATAGTTGTTAAAAGTAGGAGACTTTAGAAGTTTAGCTTTGTCTGGACGATTGACCCCTAGTGTAGTCCATAGGGGAGTTCTCCCACTATAGCACGAATACCTTCCATACCATGTGCACGAAGCTGGGTATCAAAGACTGTGAACGATATTTGGTTCTGAAATACCGTGGGGCTCTACACAAATAGATCCAAACTGAAATGGATTTTCTGGACATCTCATCACTCGGTGTTGCTTATCCATATGTTGTTAAAAATGAACAGAAATTTAAGCACCAGAAAAAATGGGAGTTTGGGTCTGCAAATCTGTAACAACCAAAGTGTGATAAAGACAACCCTAACAAACAGTCTTCCGAAAACCAGTCCAAGCCACGGGAAAAGAAGGGTCACGGGAAGACAAAGAAGGACACCGAAAAATGGTGCAATTTCCACAAAATCCCCTGGCACAACACCGAGGAATGTTGCATCAAAGACAAGAAGTTGAACCCTGATTGAGAATTTGATTCTTAAAATACCACTAAAAGACAGATCATCGACATAGACCTCACTGCTATTGTTGCGACCGCATAAATTCAACCAGAAGAACCAACAGATCCTGAAGAGGGGGGGCGCATTTTTCATTCACAGATGTGGGTGAAGGGGACCCTGCTGCATTTTATTATTGATAGAAAAAGCCAGAAGAACCTCATCTTAGTAAAGGTCATCAAACAGTTGGGATTGTAGACAACACCAAACCCACAACCATACAACATCAGGTGGCTTCGCCAAGGACGAGATCTTCGTATTATCCAATAGTATCGATTGTCATACGACATCCAACCCTTCAAGGATGAGGTATTATGTGATGTTGCCCCACTGGATGTCTATGATTTCCTCTTGGGCCAACCATATATGTGGAGACGTCATGTTATTTATGAGTCTCGACCCCATAGTGTCATTGTTACTTTGGGGGGTCATCTCTACAAAATACCAAAGGTAGTTCCAACTATTTTTCCACCTAAACAGTGTCATAAAGTAGTATCTCATACTGCAAAACTTAGTTTCTTCACAATCTGTTCAAAAGGGGAACAAACGGATACTGTAACCACTACAACCTCGACCCAAACACCTTCTATCCAACAAAAGCAGGTCAATAAGATTACAACAAAGTGTAAAGATTCCTTCTGCACACAGACATCTCATGTAGCCAGACTGGTTAAAACGGTCCAACCCTTCCAGCCACATGTTCTTGACAACCTTCAACAAACTAAGAAGCGCAACTTCTCCAACAAGGCAAGCAACCCATTAAGATGCAGATTCAACAAACACTTTAACCTATCCCCTGGGCACTCAACGCAATGGAGACCATTTCTTCCTAAGGAGGGAGGATTGATCCAGGTGGATATCAGTCGCCACCCACCTTCTCCAACTGGCTTATCACAGTTTTTGGGCAAGTTTGGTAATTTACTATTTTTAGCAGTGTTTAACTTCCGAGGCCATTTTGAAGTCCTAAATGACGGCTTTGGGAAAGCGGGGAGTAATATAGAATTTCCTTTGACATTTCCTCCAAAATGAATCTCCTCGATGATACCTTTCGAACGGGATATCATGCGCCTAAAACAAAGATCGTATGAAAAAATTACAAATCGAGGAAGTTGATGTACTAACTTACCCAAACAGGGCCCACGTGACTTTTGTCGCTTCATCTCCTAGGGTTAGGTTTTTGGATGTCTATGGTTTTTAGCATTCTTGTTTATTGTAAAAAAGGCCTTCAAAGTCTCATTGTAATCATCTTCTTGTGAATGCGAGTAACCATCACATTGCTTCTCAGAGATAAAATGTCACCATTCTACTGAGTCTTTCACTCTGTATTTTTACAGTCTCTGTACATTTATTTCTTTATTAGAAATCGTGTATTACTGTATCTCTGTGTTTATGGTTGAATCTCTGTTATATTATTAGATATCGGTGATATCTCTGTGCATTTCTTTATTACATCTCCACTCTCATTTCGTGCTGAAAATAATCCGGATCAATGTCCCTCATAATGTGGTATAGCTTAACCAAAGAAATCTTATAAGAAATATATTTCTTATAAGATTTCTTTGGTTAAACTATGCTCAAGAGGGACATGTTTTCAAAGTCACCCAATATTTGCATTTGGCCTTATTTACACTCAACAACACCAAAACTGAAATGAAAGATTTAAGCAAAAATGAATCAGTAGAGTTAAAACTTGCTTGTGGTGGATATTCACATATATTTAGTTGTGATCATGAAATTTTGGAGAAAAGAGGCAAGAATAATCCCATAATAATAAACAATGTAATGAAAGAGTTAGTTTACTTTACAGAAAAATGAAAGTTTGGAGACAAGAGGCATGAATAATCCCATAATAATAAACAATGTAATGAAAGAGTTAGTTTACTTTACAAAAAAATGAACTAGCAGAGTGGATATTAACAGATATTTAGTTGTGATCATGAAAGTTTGGAGGGGAGACAAGAATAATCCAATAATAATAAACAAGGTAATGAAAGAGTTAGTTTCAGTGTAGAGAAATAAGAATGTGAGAGTAAAAATTGTGGCATCCATAAAGAAAGATGAATATTGTGGTAGATTGCATGAGGGGAAAGACAAATAAATGACAAATGGTTTAGATGATGGATGGAAGAAAAAAAACTTTCGACAAATAAAATTTCATGCAAAAAAAGGTTAAGATTTATGACATTCATAATTAGTAGTGATGGTAGGTAATAATGCATAGGTGGCAAGGTGAAAATTATCCACCACTTAGACTACCAATCATTGGTAGTGTAGCTTCTTCTCCTATCTGTTGGATACTACATTATCCACCATCCAATGGCTAGGGTGAACAAGGCTAAGGTGAGAAGTTAATATCACTTGCCCAATGCCAGCACAACCTCACTATGATGAAAATTGGTGAAGAAGGCTAAGGTGAGAGGTGAATATCACTTTCCATCACAATCTACTTATAATGAGAATTGTTACCATTTAAATTGAAAATTATAATATGAAAAAGGGAATCTCTTAACTTGAAAGAACAATAAAAATCAAGAGACTCAAGGTAAAATGGCTTAATCCTTTTAATCTTAGTCAATGAATTTATACAGTTTTACAATGGGTTCACATAATGATACACATAGCTCAATGATGGAAATAAATAATAAATAAAGCCAATCCATGAATGCTAAAATGATAGCTAACTAATTACATGCCCACACATGAAATAAATACAAACTAAATTTGTTGGAAATAAGGGGAGAACTCTCATAAAAGGGTGAGTCTTCCTTGGGGAGTGCAAGTTTATATTCTACATCAATTCCTTCATGTTTATCTCAAAATGTCCCCACTTTCTCAATATGCTTGGGGAATGTTCTTTGAGCATAGATTTGGAGAACAACTTGGCTTGGTTTGGTAGCTATTTTTACAAGTAGAGCAGATGTGCTTGTCCATTAGTACATCTTCTACAAAAGGGGACTAATAATTTGAGATGTTATTAGCTATCAACACCTCATCTTCAAGAAGAGAGGGTTCATACACCTTCAGGTTATTAATATTCACCACATCATGAATTTCCAATAGTGAGCACTACTATAGATGATATGTGTTATCAACCAAACTATCATTGTACAATGTCTTCAAAAGATGTCTCGCAAGTTTCCACTATCACCTTAGAAATTACTTCTCTAGTTTTAGTGAATGATTAAGATCCATCATAAGGGAGGCTTCCCTATCAAACTTAAAGGATCATATAGTAAGTCAAAGAAAGTCTATTTCCCCATATCTTGGCTACTTGAATATACCAGCACATAGGTTAAGTGATAAAGGTGGTTTTGTGCAATTGTTTCCATATTTGTGTGAGGTGTTGCAAGAAAATTAAAAACAATTATCAAGTAAATTGAGTAAAGTGAATGTGCTCAAAACACTAAAAATCAAAAGGGAAAGTATGATTGTCATAAAACTTCCAATAATAGATGATTTACTTTAGAAAAACAACAAGTTATGACAATATAAATATAAAAGTCCTAAAATAATAGGAATGATATAAAATAAATATGAAATGCAAGCTAATACTCATACATAACACAACCGAAGATTGATGAAATATAAAATGGCATGAAACTTTTTTAAACTGTGCAAGACCTTAAGCCCTAGGTCGATGAAAACTACAATAATGATGCAATGAATGATGTTTAAAATATTTCTAAGAATGTAACAAAACCCTATATGTTAGGTTCGAGATAGACAATAAATTAAAAGTAAAGGAAATAAATCCTAAATCTACCACAAGACATCAAAGGAGAGAGAGGATTAGGGTTTTAAAGTCACTTTGAAAGATAATAGACTAGTGCTATCTAGCCTAATTGTGAATATGGAGTAAAAAGTGAAAATTAAATGGAGTGAAAAGGAAAAAAATAACTCAATGATCAAACCCTATGGTAGTCCACTAGAGATCTTGGGTATTGATTCTTTAGGAAAACAACTTAAGCTAGTCCACTACAAACCCTCGAAGACCTTCCTATGTCTTGTAAGAACCTTTAACAAGATATCTAAATGGATTTTGGTCAAAACCCTAGAGTAGTCCACTACAAACTCTATAATTACCCTTTTTTCCTTCAACAAGCTTAAAATAAATGATAACATGAGGAGGTAGTCCACTACAAGCCTTCACAATTATCACCACTTTGATAAAACAATTTACTTAATACACAAAGAATAAACCACCAAAGACTTGAAAAGAACACTTACAAATGGTTAAGCATGAAAGAAACCCTAACATGAAACCATCCATAATAAACTTGAAAATCATACACTAGATCATCTGCACAAGTACTCCATGATGAGAAAGAAATATAAGAGACAAGTGTAGTAGTTCTCCACTAGATGGGTTATGATTTACAAATGAGGAAACCATCCTCTACAAATATAAGATAAGTCTAGCCTCTCATCTATCTAAAATCTCCTAAAATCAGAAATATCCATGATACATGGTGGATAGGTCTCAAGCAAACACCCAAAATTACTACAAAATAAAAATATAATACTAAAACACCAAAATGCTCCTCAAAATCCAAGATTTGTGAGTATAAAGGATAATAAATGGGTGATGTCATCTCCTCAAGGGGTAAAATATCTCCAAAAGTCACATCAATCGGCAAAGGTGCACATCATCATCAAAAGTCATCTCCCCTTATTAATGGGGTCACACTTGATAATCAACTAAGTGTCAACTCATCACCCACATGCTAGGTCGACTAAATGCAAAGTAACATCAATCCAAGCATGATGTCACCCTCCAAATGTGTAATGTTGAAGGTTAAAATGTCAATGTTAGGAGAAAGGCTCTGTCATCCCTTCAAAGGGGTATTTCATCCTTAATAAGTGTAACAAAATCCATCAAAACCCTAATGTCTACACAGGGGGTGCAACATCATCCAAGATATGGGCTCATAGGTTTCTAGAGGCAGACCAAGTCATAAAGTATCCAAACACTCTTCCTTAAAGGGACAATGTCCTTTAAATAATGCATGATATCATCATTAAATGTCCTCTAAAGGACCATACCAAAGGTGCATCATCAATAAGAAAGGATCATAGAATCAATTAAGACCAACCATTACAAGATGTAAGAGTCATTAGAATCATACAATGTAAGCCCTAGTCTAATACAAGATCCATATAATCAATTCAGTTTGGGTATCTTCTCCAAGTTTCCCACTATCTTAAGAATTTATGCAATTTGCAGGTTTAGTTATGGGAAGACCATCAGAAGACCCTTTAGGCATGTCAGTACCCAAGTAGAGCAGTAGTTCCTCATAAAACCTTCAAAGTGTAAGTATAAGTGAATGAGATGGTATGGGGTTTACTTCATTCTCATGGTGTTGTTTAAATTCAAGGCCACATGTGGGTTCATCTCCATGAGGGACTTTGTAGAGGGAGTGCTTGGTGCCTTGGTTACCCTTTCCCCAACAATGTGTGTACTCCAAACCCCTTCTTTCCTTTTGATATCATTTATTTCATTAGAAGTTCCCTTTTTAAGTTCATCTATTTATTTTTATTGGGATTCAATTAAGTCATTTGATTTGATATGCATTTAGTACATTGGGACTTGGGGTGATCACCTCATAGCGAGGGGGTAGAGATCAAGCTATTCTTGGATTTTGATTTTTCATTGGTATCTCATTATTAATTTTGATTTTGAATTCATAACATGCTACTAACATTATTTCTTATGAGTTACATTGACCTTGGGCATTCTCTCCCCTTCTTATAATAGGAGGATGAAGGCATGGACCTTTTTCGGGTACATGTAATAACCATTTTAGAATATAGGAAAAAGGAAGAAATTAATATGAAAAATATTAAGTATGAATGGGAGTGTTACATTACCCCTATGAAGGCCTCTCAATATTACCCTTCTTCCCCAAGAGTGACAACACTTGGCTAGGACACATATGATGGCCACCAAGGTGAAAAAAATAAAAAAACATAACTTGCAAGAATCATGATTCATTATCTAACTTCAACCCATGATACTAACCTAAATTCCTAATGTATTAAATGTATAAATTTATATGAAACAAAGGCTAATGTACCTCATCTGTGTGGGACCACCATCATTAGATGAATCATGTTGGTCAAGTGAATGAGCTCGAATTTGATGAGGAGGGAGGCATATGAGGGGCTAATATCTGTGGAGGATGTTGATCATCATCTCTAGGACCACTGTATGCAATGTGGATCATGGAGAATGATCCACTCTAGTTACCCCTAGGTGAGAAGGGGTAATATATGGCTCCAACATGGGGAAATGTGATTACTTTAGAGCACATGAGAACCTCAACATCTCTGGTACTGACATGCAACCCACATCACTCTAAAAATTCATACTACATTCTAACATAAGTCCATTAGTACAAAAGGGTTGGCAGATGCTATCCACCCTCGTATATGGAAAGTGAAAATAAATGTGGAAACACATCTTTTCATTTTCATTAATATTTCATTTTCATTAATATTTCATTTATTTTTATAAAACATGTATAGTCTAAGCTAACATGGATGGATGAACAAGTTAATAAGTAACATAAATAAAAAGGAAATACAATCAAATCCGAGCACACAACATGACCTAATACTATCCTATGTAATACTATAGGACAAATGAAGTTTTAGGTATAAGAATACAACCAGTAAATCCATCTTAGCATCTCATCAAAGTGAAAATTTATACCCTTGTTCTTAGTTATGAACCAAAACAATAATATGTCAAGGAAAAAATGATTATGAAAAAGGACAAACATTACACCATCAATAAAGATAGAATCCAACTCATGATGGTGGGAAATAGGAGAAAAATCATGTCGAGATGTGCATCTACAAGATTTAGCTTTTCTCTATCCATATTCGAATAGGTATATAATATATTGATAATGGATGAGACTTGCTCCAAGAAAGGACTTCATAATGAAACCATTTCATCTCATAATACTAATTCATACACTTTATAAAATGACCATCTTGACTTTCACATGCAATTTCACTTACCAAGGCTTGAGATGGGATGATAAGAAATTTGAATAATACTTTATGGTCATCCAAGAAGGAATGATATGTAAAATGGTACATAAATTCATATCCTAGAAAACAAAAACTCCCAACTCAAGGCTTGTTTCCCTTTTGTGTGCACTTCAAAATACTTGCAACACACCATAGGCTAAAAAAACCTTTTCCCCATAGATAATTCATCATAAAAAACATAATTCCGAGCTTGATATTTAATGACATATTGAGAATAAGATAAAGAAAAATATGGTTCAAACTTTTTTCTATGAAACTCTTGTTTCCTTGGGAGAATCACAGCCTCATAAGAGTGATCACATGAATGTTCACAAAAATTTGAGCATAAGGATGGATGGAAATCTTCCTCACAACATATCAATGTGCTCAAAGGAATACGTATCATAACTCCTAGGATATGCATAGAAGTAATCATGTGAATGTTGTAATGAATCATTCCTAGGTGGTTGAAACAAGTATGTGAACATGTCATCTTCATATTTCCAAAAATATGAATCATTAATAAATGTATGCTCCAAATGGAAAAATTACATAGCATTGACCCTAAAGTCATCATAAACATCATAAATGGGACCTCCATCAAATTGGAAACAACTCATTTCTCATTTATGCTTTCCAATACAAAAACAAATCCTTGACATTTTGAATTTCATGTTCAACATGTTCTTTATCAAATGAAAATTTCACCAAATCCAAGGGTTTCTCTAAAAACTCTTCACTTTCCAACTCATCAAAGGATGCATCACATAAGTCAAAAACTTTGAAATGAGTGCTACTTACCATACCCTTGTCTTCATGATGAATGATGATATCTCCAATTGGGTCATCATCATCACCTTGATCTTCAAAATTATGTGCTTCATCCAAGTCATCGTCTTTTTCAATGGATTCAAGAGGTGTTTATTTCTCTTCTTCAAAGGGTTGGTCACTTTCTTCATGAATATCTTCCTCAATTTCTTTTTCTTCAATCTAGTATTCATCATCCTCAAGAGGGTTAGAAAAGGATACCTCTTCTTGAAGGGATATTATAATATCCTAAAAGTTGACTTCATACCTTTGAAATATATAGCCCCACCGCTTGAGAAAATATTCAATGAAAAATGCAAGAGACGATATACTCTCTGGAATGCACAATTGCTTGACCCGGTTCTTTTGTATTTTTTCTATAGATAGTAAAAACAACCTTATTATAACCTTTTCATGTATCACATTTATGTTTAAAATGTATTTCAATAATTTCAAAACATGTTTAATGTTAGAAGTAGATCACCATCAAATTTTGGAGAATTATCCAACCAATCAAGAGAAAAGTGATTTGGGTGGCTAGGAATATTTTTAATATAAAGAGACAGAAAGATTTCATGAAGTTCCCATGGTGCCATTATTCCTTCATTTGAGAATATAAAACTCTATAAAATATATGAAAATAATATGATACTTTCTACAATAGTATACGATTAGAGTTTCCAAGGTGAATATTCAATTCCTTTACAACAAAGCTTACTTCACCTTACAGGCATAGGTTCTTCAAAATCCACACAGAGAAAAGGGATTATTCCCATGATGGAATCACCGAATGAGTACACTAGGTTAGGATTTGGTATATACTCATTAGAAGGATTATTCCCATTGTTGTTTGGGATTGGATATTGGAACCCTAAGAGGTGAATTTTAGTGTTGAATCATGCGAGATAGATTCATGATGGTTTAAGGATGAAGCATGTTCTTGGTTTAGGGTCATGGCTCATCATTATTGGGCATGCTCATTTCAGTTCATCCCTACATTCACACATTGGATGTGATTTTTTCATCCCTCATCTTTTCAAGCGCTTATGTGGTGAGGGAATTGATTAAGGTTAATTATATGGGTATGAGGGAAGTGAAAGTTAGGTGCATGGTTTTAATACTAATGTCATAAGATCTAGTATACATTTTCATACCTTTTCTAGTTTTATAAGAAAAGGAAAATAAATAATACCATGTTACCTTTTCTTTTACCATTGCATAACCAATACCCATAGCATATGCGACTGCCTTTGTATTTGAAGATTGCAGATTGTCAGAGTTCATATTTTTAGGCTGGAGTTTTCTGGAAGCTTAGTACTGGAATTTCCTGTAATTTATGAATACTTCTTTATTATGTGCTTTTCTTAAGTTTCTTCTTTTGTGTTTGGTTCTGCAGGGTTGTATGGTGAACATGATGATATTTGTAGATGAGATGTGAGTCTGAAAAAGAATCCTGAAAGGGGCTCTTTGACCCTCCCCCATGCCAAGGATGTTGCATATCCTTATGCGAAAAGGCCTTCCACACTGTTCACAAATGGAAGAAAATTGATAAGAGATGGGAAACCAAATCAAATTCCAAAAGTACATTTATCGCCGAGCATATGATCCCATGCCTTTAAAAATTGAAATCTCCTTTCTTCTGATGACTTATTGACAAGGGAAACATTCAACAATGAAAATAGGGAGGTTTTTGTATTTTTCCAAAAGAACAAATCCAACCTAACTTGCTTCAGAGATTTACTATCATTAGATATTATGGATAAATTTCACAATATAAGTAGATTAGTCTCCCTAGTCAAGGCTCCACTCTTAAGAAGTTTCCTTCTTAGATAATATAGGATTTAGATGTCAGACCAGTAAAGTTGACTTAGGATAATTACCAAATGGAAATTTGCTTGTAGTATTCATTTTGTTTCTTAATCTGGAGTTTGTATCTTATAAGTGTCAACACTGACCTTTGTTTGTAGTATTCATTTTTTTTATGAAAAAAGTGAATTTTTCAATTAGACAAGTATAAATAAGACATTTCTCAACCATAACCCACTGCCAGCAAGCTTGTTCATTACTCCGGTGGGGTATTTGTGATAATTAGTGAGAGACATATCTTCCCCAGGAAGAATGCCCCATTTTCAACAGGCTTGTTTAGTACCCTGATGTGTTTTCCTAGTCATACCATAGACCGGTACCCACTGCTAGCAGACCTGTTCTGTATCTCGACGGCTTAGTCTCTTAAACCCTTCTTCCATCAGAGGCTTCTTGTCCATCATCACCTATTTTAGTTTTTGTTAAAGAGTGATTTTGCATGGTGACAGGGGAGGCTCGTCTAAAAACCCTTTTACAGGCTAGCATGGTATTGGGTTAGAAGGTATATTATCTTATTTGAATGTCTTTACAGATTTGTCTGAAGGAAAAATAAACTTATGTATGCACATTTTTAGAATGATCCAAATGTATGATTTGTCTCAGTTTGTCCATAAGAGAATGGCCTAAAGTTGCCTTAGGGTACTGATACATCCTCTTCCATAAAAAAATTCCTAGTGTGCCCATGATAGACAACGTTCATATACTCATATGCTACTCTTTAATAAAGATAATCCAATGATTACTATTGAAGTCTAGTTAGGGTGAAATGGTTACTTATAGGCTAATATACTTTTATCCCTTTAATCATGTTGAAATACTAGATAAAGGCAACCTCTAGACTTTGAATCAGATTAAGCATTGTTCCTTTAACAACATAGGTAAATATTATATATTCTTTGTCAAGAAAAAAAACCAAAAGAAATTAAAATATTTTCCTTTAGTCAGCAACAAAACCAAAATAAATTAAAAATACCCCCCTTTAGTCAGTAACAGAACCAAAATAAATTATTGCTTCATAAGAGCTATCATTTGATGGTGCATTCGGCTCCCTGGTTCCATCTTAAGGGGTTACTGCATGGCTTCACATAATTATAACATTCTTTTTCAATCAGGTGATGTGTCATGATAGTACCATATGAGGACAAACTTATGGTACCAGACCAGCGCAGGACTGTTGGTACTAGACCAGAACATAATTTCTAGTACTAGATCAACATTGCCGGTACTGGACCAGAACATAGTATTGTTGATGTCTATAACTAATGTTTTAGAAAGTTCATGAAAGATCAAATAAATTATAGAAATCGACTTAACAAAAATGAAATGCGAAAGTAAAACAAAGGAGGAAAAAATCCATTGTTACCTTCATCTTATTTGACAAAACACAATCCACACCTATGTACAAAAGTTTAAAAATTAAATCAATCAATCAATTTGGATCAGTAGGAATATCTCCTTCCTTACTGATCACTTGCATATCTAAATTATGTAGCACACGTGTCATAAATTCCACTTTTGACAAGGGTTTGTTATAAATTCTCAATCGGTGCCCATTCATGAGTACGGGTGTCTGATTTTCATCCATTGTCTTTATTCTGATTGAACCATTATCATAGACAGTGTCAATTTCGTAAGGTCATAACCAACGAGTAGTTAACTTGCCTTTGAAGTTCTTGAACGTGCTATCATACAACAAGGCCCAATCTCCCAGTTGAAATTTTTTCTTTTTAAGATACTTGTCATGCCATTTTGTTCTCTTCTCTTGAATGAGGGTGGTTATTTGAAGTGCTTCCTGTCTGATTTCATCCAGCTCATTAAGCTACAAGAGCCTTTGTTGCTGAGCTTTGTCTAAGTTCATGCCAACTTGTATAGCAGTCTTGAAGGTTTTGATATGGAATTCTATGGGGAGAAGCACCTGCTTCCCGTACACCAATTCATAAGGTGAATGTCCTATTGTATTCCTCCAGGTGATTTTATAACCCCATAAGGATTCTAGTCTATCAGCCCAATCCTTGTGGTGTCATTGTATTGTTTTAGTAAGAATGGACTCAATGACTTTGTTGGTGGATACTACTTGTCCATTCTCCTATGGATGATAAGGTGTATATTGCTTGTGCTTGATCTAGTACTGTTCTATAACATTTTTGACTATATGAGAGGTGAATTGAGTCCCTTGACCAGTCACAATTTCTCCAGGTACACCAAATCTAGTAAAGATTTCATTAAAAATGAAATCTACCACTGATTGTTCACTTGCGGCTCGTAAGGATTTTTCTTCAACCCACTTAGTCACATAGTCAGTACATACAAGTGTATACTTTTTCTTTTTAGATTCAGGGTTCCTACAAAATCTAATGCCCATTTCTTGAAAGGCTCAATGGCTACTTGGGCTTGAAGTGGCATTTGGCCTCGTACAGTAGGCTTAACCATTCGTTGGCATTCATCGTAATTGGATACATAAGTTCTGGAATCTTTGAAAATATTAGGCCAATAATAACCAGATTGCATAACTTTATAAGTGGTCCTCTTGTCAACAAAGTGGCCTCCACAAGGTCCATCATGGAAATATTTTAGAATATCATGGATTTCATCTTCCCTCACACATCTCCTAATTACCAAATCTAGTTCTGTTTTCTAAAGACAATCATCATGCACATGTAGTTTGCACTTAGTTGAATTACTTTCTGTTTTTCTCTAGGAGACAAGTTTTGAGACATCTTCAATGTTACAAGATACTTAGCTACATTTGCATACCAACGAGTAAATGTAAAAATAGAAAACAAATTTTCATCAGGAAATTTATGATCTACTGGGGCATTATCTGCCAGATGAATCATTCTAGATAAGAAATCAGCCACAACATTATCCTTATCAGGTCTATCAATAATATTGATGTTAAATGCCTATAATAATTGTTATCACTGAAATTTCATCCGCACAGGGTGACAAGAACTCCGCATCGTCAAAACAGGACTGGAGTCATTCATGGCACAAGATTAATTCCTCAGCATTGGAAAAAGGTCAAAAAACTATACAAATGACCAAAAATATGAAAGGTGTTTTACATCATCTGGGTGCGCGCGCGTACGCGCGTAACAACAACATATAAAGTGTGCATATGTGCACAAGGCGCGACTGTTTGGCAAAAAACCCGCGCGCCTGCTAAACGACGCATTTATTGAAATTGGTCAGCCTCCCAACCACTAATGGATCAACTCCCAAGTCGATTTGACACCAAATCCGAGCTCAATCCTCATGGTGGGCTAGTCAAAGAGCTAATTGTGCCTTAAAGAGCCCCTTTTCACATTCTAAAGAGGTTACATAATGATCCAATGCTTGGCTATAAAAAGCCATGAATGACCACCATTTTCTCAAGGAATTCTTCATACTGTTATGCTACTGAGATTGCTAAGGACCCATTCTTTGGCAATAAACATTACAAGCTGCATTTCATAGAGCTATTCACCCCTCTCTTGAGTGAATAAGCTTGGAGTTCTTTCACCCACATTTTCATCTTTTTCATTGTAAAGGAGAGCAAGCTTTGAGGGCCTCAAGAGCCTTCCATTGGAGAAAGAAGGGACCCAAGTCCTCTTTCTTCTTTGTGCCTTTGGATTTCATCAACAGATCAGCTTATACATTGGTGATATTGGTCCATTTGTCTCTATTTTTCATTTTTTTTATATGCTCATAGTTTTTATTAGTTTTAGTTTAATTCTCGTTAATAGCTTTGTTGTTTTTCTTTCTAACCTTTCCTTTCACAGCTGTCATGCCTAGCAGATCCCAACTGGGCATGTAAGCACTCTTAATTTGCTCACCTAGTGACGAATTGGGTGCAAACAATAATAACAACCATCTTATAACTCTAGGGTTTGTTACAGGTTTGTTCATTAGGAATTTGATGGTTGAATGATCAGTGTGTACAAAATATTGATATCCTATAATGTAGTGTCTAAATTTATTGATAGCATGGACTGCAACTAACAATTCTTTTTATGTGACTGTATAATTAACTTTTGTTGGGGAAATGTTTTTACTGACAAAGTAAATAGCATAAGGTATTTGATTTTTTCCCTTTGTCCAAGAACTACACCCAAGGCTATGTCTGAGGCATCGGTACATATATGGAAATGAAGGGACTTATTTGGTCCTCTTAATACCAAAGTACTTGACAATTTTTGTTTTAGAATTTCAAAAGATCCTTGGCATTCATTATTCCAATTAAATTCAACTTCTTTAGATAATAACTTAAATAAGGGAATAACTAAGCTTGTAAAATTCAGAATGAATCTTCTATAGTTGACAGCATGCCCTAAAAATATGAAATCTTCCTTTTGTGAGGAAGGTATTATGATTTGTGTGATGATGTGAATCTTTGCAGGATCAACTCTCATTACAGAACCAGAGATGTGATATTCCAAAACAATACCTTCAATGAGCATCATCTTTTACTTTTCATTACTTAGGGACATATTAGTTTCCTTACACCTAATCAAGACTTTTTCTAGACTGGTCAAAGCTTCCTGGAAGTCATTTCCATGGACTGTAAAGTCATCCATGTAGATTTCTACGCAATCATTGGTCAAGTAAAAAACAATGGCTAGGACAGCCCTTTGAAAAGTGGCTGGGGCATTGCAATGTCCAAAAGGAATAACCCTATAAGCATAGGTTCCCCTTGGGTAGGTGAAAGTGGTCTTCTCCTGGTCTTCATGTGCTATTTGTATTTGGCTATAACCACTAAACCCATCTAGGAATGAGAAATATTTCTTTATGAAAAAAGGTTTCAAACACCTGATCAATAAAGGGTAAGGGAATATAATCTCTATGGGTTTCTTTGTTCAACTCCATAAAGTCTACACATATTCTTCACTTACCATTTTTCTTGGGAACTATAACAAGTAGAGACACCCATTGACTCTCTGAAATGGGGTATATGAGATTGGCTTGAAGGAGTTTTTGCAATTCCTCTTTTACAATATCTTTGAGGGATGTATTCATCCTTCAATGAGGCTGTCTAACCAGTCTGATTTGGTCATTAGTGTATATATGATGTGTGCATGTGTCAGGGTGAATTCCTTTCATGTCTGCATAATCCCATGCAAAGGCATCA
>SNQJ01S0080441.1:7769-24171 GCA_010110895.2 Picea sitchensis | reverse complement strand
TGATGTGTGCATGTGTCAGGGTGAATTCCTTTCATGTCTGCATAATCCCATGCAAAGGCATCAAATTGTCTTTGGAGCATTTCAATTACTTGTATATTTTGTTGTAGTTCCAAAATAGATTTGATATACAAATTTTTTCCTGGGATAATCTCAACAAGTTTAGTACTTTCTTCCTTCTCTTAGGAAGTTGGTGATAAAGTATATAATTGAGTGATATTAGGGTGCCAAGTTTGTTGCAATTCAGAACTGAAAATGTGTGACAATTTTGCAAAAGACCTAGGATATTCAATGCAGTTTATATCATCCAAAAATAAACTTAAGACTTGTTCATTTGATTGTTCTTACATACCTTTTACTTGTTCAAGTGTTAACAGTGGTCGGATGCAATATTCCTCTCCATAAGGGTTTTCTAGCCAAAGAGGTATCTCTTGTGCTAGTTGGGCAGGAGGGAAGAGAAGAAGATTTTGGCTATGTGTGCCATTGGATATAGTCATCTCGCTAGATCAACAGTTGATGAAGGCATCTGTTGTGGCCATCCAAGGGCGGCCAAGAACCACAGGGTGTCCTGGTTTGGAGGATGATTTAGAATAAATGACTAGAAATTCTACTGGATATTCGAAAGAAGCTAGTGTAACTGTGACATCATCTAAACTTCCTACAGGGCTAATGACTAACTTATTTGCCAACTCTATCATGGTTTGGGTTGGTATTAACTAGTTGATTTGGAGTTTTTTCATAGTGTCAAAAAACATTACATTAATTGCTGCACCCAAATAAATAAGTGTGTTTGGTAAGGAAATACCATTAATTTCAACAGTGACTATTGGATTCCCAAGGTCATTATATTTATATGGCATTTTGGAAATAAATTTAGATAATTGTCCTACCACTTGAACAAGGGGAGGTTCCTTCTTCTTCCTTCCTGGTTTCTTAAGGAAAACATCCCTTATTATTTTGGCATATATGGGGATATCTTTGATGTCTTGCAGCAGAGGTATTTTTATACATACATTTCGTAACTCATCCTCTATGTCTTTGTGCAAGGGTGGGTCAGGTTTCTTCACTAATAGTCTTTCGGGGCAAGGTGGAAGATTAACTTTTTGAGGTAATCCTATGGACTAAGAAGTGGTTGGAATATTAGGGGAAGTGTCTCCTTCTTCATGGCTGGTTTGAGTGTTTTCTTGTTCAATATCATTTTCTTCTTGGATTATTACTCCATAATTTGATTGATTTACAACTTTCCCGGAGCTTAGTTGAATTTCATAGGTGGGAAAGGTTTGGATTTTTTCATTCTTCATAGGGTGCATGGGTCGATTATTGGGGTTAGGAATTGGCTATGAAGGCATTGTTGTTGGTCTAGGAGGGTTGTGGGCAGCCTAGTTTTGTGGTTGTTGATTGGCATTTATAGGTGCTTGCTACTGTTGGTTAGGGTTCAAGGGTGTTTTGAATTGTTGTTGTATAGGAGGTGGAAGTAAATCTTGCATATGAGGTGGGTTAAATCTAGGTAGTAATTGGGAAATGTTTGCAAGATACTGTGGATATGTAGGGTAAGAGGGATTCCCATACATAGGCCCCCTCCAACCTTGTTGCCAAGGTTGAGTTTGAACTTGTTGAGGTGTCCATTGGGAATAGGGAATTGGAGGAGGAATCCATTGTTGTTGTTGGTATTGTGTATTAGGGTCATAAAATGCATTGGGGTTTTGTGCTCTCCAAGGCCTCCTAGAGGGGTATGGTTGTTCTTGTGAGACTCCCCCTCCCCTATACATGGCTTGTAGCTCAATAAAAATTGGACACTTGGATGTGGGGTGCTCTAGTGTACATAGGCCACATACTTATATGACATTTAATGAGCATTCTTTCTCAGGGTGCTTCTTTCAACATTTAGGACAAAAGATTGCAAAAACAACCTCTTCTTCCTGTTTCTTTTTCAGTTTTAGGGTATCTAACTGGTTACTAATTGTTCTCAAGATGTATGTTTTAAATTTATCCAATAAGTTTCCTAACTCAATTCTGGTGACATTCCCTGAGCTTTGTCTTGAATTTTTGCTAAAAGAATATCTTGGTCCTTTGTCTGTTTTAGCCTGTCCCCTTGAGTATCTTTTACAGTATTCTGCAATTTCTACAAAGGGATTTTGGTGCACATCTCCTGAACTTAACAAATTTAAAACTTTTATGCAGTCATCTCTAAGACCTTTCAAAAATGCAGTTCTTACTACAGTTGGGTCTGTAGTGAATAATTTTTATTTCTCATAGTTGTATAAGAACCTTTCTAAGTAGTCTTCAGGGCTTTCATCTTATGTTTGCTAAATTTTGAAAATGTCATTTTTAGCATTATCCTTACAATAGTCTTGGTATTTCCATAAAAAAAATTCTTTCATCTGATCCCAAGAGAGAATTGTATTTTCTCCTAAGCTCATGAACCATCTCAAGGCTGAGTCTTTTATTGCCGCTGGAAAGAGATTAAGTTTTTGGGCATTGTCTGAGTAGTTATAGCTTCTACATAATATGTCAAACTCGATTAAAAATAAGTCTGGATATTCAGTTGACATACCTCTGAAAGTGGGTAATGATGATAGTGGTATATTCTTCATGACGATGTTTCTGGAAATATCCAAGATTGGAAACCTGAAGGTCTAAGTCTCAGTGCCTGTATTTTCATTTCTTTCTTCTTCTTCCATTTCGCTAGGTGCTCCTCCTCCACTGATAGATGGTTCAAAGACTATATTTTTTATGTCTTCTAAATGTTCAGTTCCTTCAGCAGAATCACGTTATATTTTCCCCAGTACTGATTCTTCGGTTCTAGGTACTTCTTCTGGAGCCTCAGTGGCTCCCCTTGAACTCCCTCTTGCTAGAATTTTTCCTACTCCAATGTTAGTTGAATTAGTGGGGGGGTTTGTTTTTGAATCTTTATAGATTACAAATATACCCTTATTATCTCTATATCTATGCATAAAAATTTGATACTTAACTCAATTGAAATCCCAATTCT
Source organism: Picea sitchensis (assembly GCA_010110895.2). Classification (NCBI taxonomy): domain Eukaryota; kingdom Viridiplantae; phylum Streptophyta; class Pinopsida; order Pinales; family Pinaceae; genus Picea; species Picea sitchensis. Next base: position 21,182 of record SNQJ01S0080441.1, on the reverse strand, counting down.
ATATAGAAGGTAAGAAGGCAACCTGACTTGAGATAAAAAAACTCTAGTGGCTATGTGGATCTTCACTCATGTCTTAAATGTTTTATCCTCCTCCTTAAAGCATCCTTTAAAATTATTCAAAAAAAAATATGCAAACAATCTAAGCTAAAATCACCTCCTATCATTTGCAACTCCCCGACAATGGTGCCAAAATGTTGTGTTTCTTATATGATTAGTATAATGCACTCATTAATTATCAATCCAGGATTCATAATCAATAGAGTTACAAGACACCAGTAAGAGAGGTAATTCTAATTTCACGAGTATAGAAATAATATGGGTTAAGAAACAAACTAAAACACACTTTGATTGCCTTTCACAGAGAAGCTATCTACTCCATTGGGGCACATGAAAATATGAGATGGAGTCCTTTGACATATCAACTTTGTTATCTGACCCAGAAAGATAACTATGCAATCACACTTCTGAAAGGGAAATCACACATCAAGACATAGCATGGGTAGTTCAATCACCAATATATTGACTATGTTGTGGTTAACAATATTCTATTGTGAACTTCACTAGCTCTTTCCAATTATGTTTGACTACTGCTGCCAACATCAATGTCCATTCAGAAAAATAAAATTCATAAGAATAGAAATAGAGCATATGCAAAAATAGAGTAAATAAATATCCCTAAGAAATCATATAATCGAAATCCTAAACTGAAACTATACTGCTATTATCTGAAAGAATCAAAGCTTCAGCTAGTCTAACAACTATAGTATTGAAATCAAATGTTAACACTACTCTATAAGGATGTTGACCTTTATTGGGTGGTGGTCCCTTTCTGCTTCAATAGGTCAGCGACTGGAGTCTACAGTAATTTGGCCTTTAATCCACACATCATTCTTGCTCAAAACCTCAAAACATGAAACTATACTAACAACTCAACTCACATTCATTCATAAATGATCAAGACATGGAAATAAATGACATTCTTCTATTAAAATTAAACTCAAGATATGTTCTACAATATGTAATGTTGCTTCACATGTTGTGATATGATATCTCTCTACTACTTCCACCATCCTTTCCATGACTATTTAAATAGTCTTAGTCGTGAAACACAAGGAGGTGAAATCTTTTACAAATCAACAATTGTCAAATTTATATATTTGGTTACATATTTTAATCTTTATCCTCATGACACAAAGTGTATGAGGATGAAGCAATAAACAAACTGGCTTAACATAGTCTTGATAGAACTTTGATGATTTTATAAACACTCAAAAATTAGCCTGGGGACGATCTGGAGCCAATCTCAGCATACTCTGTTTCCTGTATTGGTACTAGATCGTGACAGGTGAGATTCGGTAGATAGTACCGGATCCAAACAATACACAATTGGTTGGTACTGGAATAGAACAATTTGCGATTGTTGGTACTGAAACGCGACAGTGAATGGTCTGTGGGTACCATATCTGAACGGAAGGTGCGCTTGGTACTGGATTCAGGCAGTGCGAAATTTGGCGCATAAGTACCGGATAACTGAGTTGGCATAGAAGTGTTGGACTTCATCCAAAGGTCAAAGGATACACATGGAAATTTTAAACATTAGTACATGAAATATTTAGTCTCCTAGCTTAATAAACCACAAAATGCATGAATTCAATTGTAATTTACCTTATGACCTTATCAGTGACTGGAGGTAGGGTTCTTTATCATTGATCCAAGCTTAGATAGGCCAAAAAGGTATAAATGAGGATATAATATGGTAATGGGGATGTCAATTTGGAGGCTCAACACTCATTTATTTTCATTGTTTAGAGTCGGTCAAAACATCATTTAGTCCATGCCATTTTACTCTTTAGTAAACAACAACCTTAAAATAAAGTGCTTATAAAAATTTATTAGACATTTTTATACTTTTTGGTAGCAAACCTACATTATCTTAAGGTGTATGGATTTGGAATAGATTGAAAGGATAACTTTCCAAAGCTATCAATCAAACATAGTATCTTGTGATAGGGAGAGTTAAATCCACTTGCTACATTTTGTCGAGGGAAGTCCTTTTAACACAAGGGTCGATCACTAAGTCACATTAGGAATGACAAAGTTACTAACCTTGCTTTGTTGTTTTTAGTGTAGATATTACACATATTATTGGGGGTCACTTGAGAATAAAATCATGTGCATACCTTCTCGAGTTGATTTTGGGCTTAGATACCATGTCCTTGCACGTGGATCGGACTGTCAACTGCTTCCCCAAGAATTATTGTCGTATGGTAACCTTAGTAGCCTATCTCTTTAGATTATTTACACAATGTGACTATGGAGGGGTGATGCAGGAGCATCACCAGAAAAGAAAGTGCAAAAGTGGAAGGACAACTGGATACGCACCAATGCACATTTTGAGAATATTTTGAATTTCAAAATGATGAAGCATTAATGTAATATCTGGAAAATATATTTTTTCTTTTATGGTTTAGAGATTGTAACGCAGATCTTGAGAGGTTTCTCTCATCTGTTTATTGGAGGCAATTAATGTAATAAATGTAAATTATGTGTAGGCTTTAACTCGATTAGATAGCTAGAGGTTGTAGTAGGGAAAAATCTGGAAATCTCCCTTGTATGTATTGTAATGTATCATTATTCTCAATAGGAGGAGTAGAGTTGTAGAGAAAGAGAATATGAGAGCAAAGAAAAATAGATATTGTAGAGGTTGTATAAGCAGATAGATGATGCTATAGAACCCATGTACATAATCACTTGAGTTAATATCAGGATGCTTCGACTCAATTTCATGGTGTTGTTATGAATATTGTTTGCATCTATTGAATGATATGTTTACAATTTTCTTATATGCTCTGTTATGCATTTGTTTGAATGTTGTGTGTATGTATGATTTCATGTTGAATGTATAAAGTCTGTAAGAGGGAGAGTATGATATTCAATTGTTTCTCGTACTAAGAATTCTTGCAAAGAGTGTAGTGAAGGTCCGCAAGGAGTGCATTTACAAGATTCTGAGTTTTACTTGAGAAAATCCTAGGAGAGATAACATTGTTCTTATACCATCAAAAGTGAAAGTGTAGCACAGAGCCATGCAAGGTGTGCACAGGCCAGGTTGAAGTCTTAGAATTTTCCATCCCAGTGAATAGTTTAATAACTACTGTCACCAGGAGCGCACATAGTTGGAGAGAACAAATAATCAATGATTATTGTGGAAGCTGCAAGGAGTGCGGGAAAAATTCCATAGAATCCTTGAGGTTGCAACAAGAACCAAGCCCAAGAGGGACAAAGGTTTTGAATATTTTGAAGGAAAGATGAGCCCGAAGTTACCTCATAGAAATTAAGCTCAGAAGGAGATGTCGAGTTATTTGGCCAGGAGTATTGAGAACTTGAATGGATGGTTGAAATTATCAGAGGGAGAACTATCAATTTTCCATGGACCATTGGATCAAGTGGATCAATGAATAATTTAAGGCTGAGTGTCTGTCACCACTCATAATCTCAGGGGGAATAATAATCGTTAGATCTAGATGAACGGAAGTTGTTGATCTTGTCATTTAGGATTTCAACATTTCGGGAGTCAAGGTGTGGAGAAAGTTGTGACATTGGAGGTCTCAAGTTGTGAAATCTTGATACGTGAAATTCCAACATAGTCTGGATCGTTAGATCATGGGAAGCTTAGGGCCATCCATATGAGGAGAAAAGTTCGTGATTTTGGACTTCGGGAAGGGTAGAAGAGATTACATTGCGAACTCGTAAGTCGTGAAATCCTGACGCACTCAAAGGTGGACCCTAGGACCTGACTGAGGTCACATGGTTGAAGCATAAGGGAGGATCTAGTGGAACCGTCAACCCTTTTAGGGGTTTCCAAAGTTGAAGGAGTCAGAGGGACTCACAACAGAAATCATGAAGTTGCAAAACCTGAAACACCTTCTTGGGTGAATGTCATGGTCATGTTGGTTGGTCATGTGGAGTGGAGGTTCACACCTAGTGCTTGTTCGCACAGGTGTAAATTCTAAAAAGGACTTGTGGATTATATGTGCGAAGGTTCTAGTGGGGACTAAGGAGCCATTTCATCTCAGGGAAATAGAAAGATCCAAAGACCCAGAGGTCACGCAGAACCCGTTGAGGTAGGGGTGTTGTGTCAGGTGGCATCAGAGCCTAGGTTACAATCATTGTTTTCTGTAAGCAAGAGAAGCCAGAAGGCAAGTTGTGATTTAAATTCTGCGTGGAACATATTTAAATAATGTCGCCAAGAAGATGTTTACATAGGCCCATGCCCGATCCATCCATGGAAAGGGAAATGAGAGAACTTTGTGCTCGATTAGATGCTATGGAGATAACATAGAGGTGAACAATTGATATTGGAGATGTCAGTGAAGTCGAAAGTGAGAATGAAGCTGGAGATGAAGAATAAGTTGTAGCCAAAGATGCTATAGAGGAATGTCTATTCAAAGATGTTGCAATAATAAGAGCTAGAGAAAAAATGGACATCCCGATGTATGAAGGAAACTTAGACGTTAAGGAGATGCTAGATTGGTTTAGAGCTCTGGATAAATACTTTGACTATGACGATATTGAAGAATATAAGAAAGTAAAACATGTTTTCACTAGACTGAAAGGGCATGCAACACTATGGTGGGATGAACTGAAGGCTGACAGACATTGCAAAGGAAAACAATGAATCAAAAGCTGGGATAGGATGGTAGAGAAAATGAAAGCCAAGTTTATACCTAGAGATTACCAAATTAATATGTTTCAAAGAATTCAGAATTTGAAACAGAAGGGGATGAGAGTGAAGGAATACACTAAAGAATTTTATAGACTCAACATTAGGGTAAGTTGTCATGAGAGATATGATGAAAAATTTGCCAGATACATGAATGGATTGAGATATGAAATTCAAAATGAGATGAGTATGGTGACAAACAAGAATGTGGAAGATGCTTATGAAATTGCTTCAAAGGAAAAAGTAAAATTGGCCCGAAAGAAAGGTTAAAGAGGCAGAGATAGAAGTCAGAGTAGAGGCAAAGAAGTTTCCTCGGACAGAGTACAGAAGCCCAAATATGAAGAAAAGAAACCTCATAACCACCCAGAAAGGGGAGGAAGTTCACAAGGAGGAAAGTATGTTGAAAGGAACACTTTTCCACGAGAAAGAGGAAGAGGAAGAGGCTGAGGAGGTGAAATAAAGTGTTTTGTCTATGGAAAGATCAGACACAAATATTTTGAATGTCCTGATAGAAAAAGATATGGAAGTAAAGCTCACATTTCAGAAGTGAAAAGGTGGAATATTGAGGTAGAAGATGCAGAAGGCGAAAGATCCTTAATGATGAGGAAAATTATCTTGAAGCCAGAGAATGAGATAGAGAATCCAGTCCAGAGGAACAATTTGTTCAGAATTGCTTGCAAGACCAAGGATAGGGTATGCAACATAATTGTGGATAGTGGAAGTAAAAATAATCTAGTATCCACAAAAATGGTGGAGAAGTTGGAATTGGAGACATTTGCACATCCAAGTCCATACAAAGTCTTGTGGTTGCAAAAGGGACATTAGGTAATAGTCACTAACCAATGTTTAGTTGAATTTAAGATAGGGGGTTACAGAGATGAGATCTTATGTGATGTTATTCCCATGGATGTTTGTCATATTTTGGTGGGTTGATCGTGGCAATATGGTAGGAATGTTGTTCATGATGGAAAAAATAACACATACACCTTATAAAAGAATGGTAGGATGCATTTGTTGCTGCCAATTGAAGACACGAAGGTGAAAGAAGAAATAAGAAATACTATACTTCTCATGAGTGGGAAGGAACTTCTAGATGAAGTCAAGAAAGAAAAAGACATGTAGTTTGTTCTCGTGAGAAAACCTAGAGTCATCTTGACCAGTACTTCGATAGATGATCTACCAGAGGAAATTCAGGAACTACTGGAAAATTTTGCTGATATAGTGGTGGATGATTTACCTTGTTCATTGCCACCCATCAGAAGTATAAGCCATCACATTGAACTTATACCAGGAGCAAGTTTACCAAACAAAGAAGCATATAGATTGACGTCGTAGGAGAATGAAGAAGTTAAGAAGCAAGTCCAAGGTTTGATGGAAAAAGAGTTGATCAGAGAAATTTTGAGTCCATGCATTATGTCAATAGTGTTAAGTCCAAAAAAGGATGGTGGATGGAGAATGTGTATAGACTCGAGGGCTATAAACAAAATCACCTTCAGGTATAGATTTCATTTACTAAGGATGGATGACTTGATGGATTGCTTGAGTCGGGAAAGGTTTTTTCAAAAATTGATTTGAAAAGCGGCTATCATCAGATTAGAATGAGGGAAGGTGATGAATGAAAGACAACATTCAAGAAGAATGAAGGATTGTATGAATGGATTTTCATGCCATTTGTCTTGACGAATGCGTCAAGTACTTTCATGAGATTGATGAACTAAGTCTTGAAAGATTTCATTGGAAAATTTATAATTGTGTATCTTGATGATATATTGATATTCAATAAGACGGAGGAAGAACATTTGGGACACCTAACTCTAGTGATGAGGAGGTTGCAGCAAGAGAAGATGATGATAAATCTGAAGAAGACATCTTTCATGAAGAAAGAGCTCATTTATTTAGGTTTTGTGATATCTTCAAATGAGTTGAAGATGGATCCTGAGAAGGTAAAAGAGATGAAATAATGGCCATCGCCGAGGCATATCTTTGAAGTCAGAATCTTCCACGGATTAACCAGTTTTTACAGGAAGTTCATTATAAATTTTAGTTGGATGAGTGCACCAATGATGGACACAGTCAACAAAAGGCATAAATATTTTCATTGGACAGAAGAAGCAGAAAGAAGTTTCAAGTTGTTAAAGGAGAATATAACCGAGCAACCAGTTCTGGTTCTCCCAGATTTTAGTAAAACATTCCAAGTCAGATGTGACATGGGTGGATTTGCGGTTGGAGCAGTCTTAAGTCAAGACAATAGACCAGTTGCATACTTCAGTGAGAAGCTGAATGATGCCAAGATGAAATATTCCATATATGATAAAGAGTTTTATGCAATCATACAGGCATTGAAGAAATGAAGGCACTACTTGGTTCTGAAGGAGTTAATTTTGTACAGCGACAACCATGCTTTACAATTCGTAACCAGACAGGAGAAATTGAACCAATAACATGAAAAATGGGTTTAATTTATGCAGAACTTTACTTTTGTTATAAAGCACATTTCCGGAATTGCTAACAAGGTTGTTGATGCATTGAGCAGGAAATGTTTGATTCTGCAAGAGTTTCGAGTGAAGACCTTAGGTTTTGATATCCTTAAGGATATGTACATCAATGATTCAGATTTTAAGGACACTTATGAATCATGTGAGAATCATGTTCTAAGAGATAGAAGACAATGGATTGAATATTTAATTCAGCATGGATTGCTATTCAAGGGAAATCAGTTGTGTGTGACGAAGTGTTCTGTGAGAGAGAATCTTCTGAAGGAAAAACATAGTGGCGGATTGGATGGAAATTTCGGCCATGAAAAAAAATTTCCGCAACTGAACAGTTTTTATTATTGGCCAGGGATGAGGACAGATGCCAATAAATTTGTGAACAAATGCAGAATTTTCCAACATGCAAAGGGGAAAAGATAGAATACAGGGTTCTATCAACCATTTCCAGTACCAGAGAGGCCGTAGGACATGGTAAGCATGGATTTTATGTTAGGATTGTTGAGGACGCAGAGGGGTTGTGATTCCATATTCGTGGTAGTCAACAAATTCTCAAAAATGGCACATTTTATTCCATGTGAGAAAACCAGTGATGCAACACACATTTTAAACCTATTTTTCAAAGAAGTTGTTCGACTTCATGGTTTACCCAAGAGTATTGTTTCAGATCGAGACACCAAATTTGTTGGTCATTTCTGGAGGACACTATGGAAAAAGCTGGGGACGCATTTATCTTTTATCTCAGCATATCACCCTCAGACAGATGGACAAACTGAGGTAGTAAATCGAAGTTTGATAGACTTGTTGAGGATTTTAGTAGCTCAACATCACAGTCAGTGGGATCAAATTCTGCCGCAAGAAGAATTTGCATATAACGACTCACCTAACAGGAGCATGAGACAAATCCCATTCTAGATAATGTATAAAATGTAGCCAAGAATCGTATATGAGTTGAGGGACTTAGAGAAGAATGAGTTCAGAAGTGATGGAGGGGAATATTTTGCAACAGAGATGAAATAGCTCCACAATAAGATTAAAAAGAGGTTGAAGAGTTCCAAACAGGAGTACAGGCGTAGAGTGGATCAACACAGAAGACAGCTTCAACTTGAAGTGGGATATTTAGTATTAGTACATGTAAGAAAGGAACAATTCCAAAGGGGAACATATAATAAGCTGAAAATGAAAAAGATAGGGTTGTGTAAGATTTCACAAAAAAATGAGGAAAATGCTTATGAAATAGAATTGCCAGGTGTTGAGGGAATATCACCCATATTCAATGTAGCAGATCTATATCCTTACAGAGAATATGAGGAAAATGGGGAAGAGACTCGAAAATAATTTTAGTGGGTCAAACAGATGCATGTAGCTGAAAAGCCACAGATGGAAAAGATCATTGATCAGAGAGTTGGCAAAAAGACCCAGAGAAAGACATATTTTGAATACTTGATAAAGTTAAAGGGACACCCAATTGAAGATTCCAGTTGGGGAAGTGAAGCAAAGATCCAGAAACATGGTCAGATGGTGCAAGAGTTCATGAATTTTTCAGCCAGAGGAGTATGATGCAGGAGCATCACCAACATAGCAAGAACAAAAGCAGAAGGACAACTAGATATGCACCGGTGCACATTTTGAGAATATTTTGAATTTCAAAAGGATGAAGCATTAATGTAATATATGGAAAAGATATTTTTTCTTTTATGGTTTAGATATTGTAACATGGATCTTGAGCAGTTGCTCTCATCTGTTTGTTGGAGGCAATTAATGTAATAAATGTAACGTAGATGTAGGATTTAACTCAATTAGATAACTAGAGGTTGTAGGAGGGAAAACTCTAGAAATCTCCCTCGTATGTATTGTAATGTATCATTCTTCTCAATAGGAGGAGTAGAGATGTAGAGAAAGAGAGTAGGAGAGAAGAGAAAAACAAAGATTGTAGAGGTATTATAAGCAGATAGTTGATGTTATAGAACCCATGTACATAAGCACTTGATTTAATATAAGGATGCTTCGACTCAATTTCATGGTTTTGTGATGAATATTGTTTGCATCTATTGAATGGTATGTTTACAGTTCGCTTATATGCTCTATTATGCATTTGTTTCAATGTTGTGTGTATGTATGATTTCATGTTGAATGTATGAAGTCTGTAAGAGGGAGAGTATGAGTTTCAATTGTTTCTTGTCCTAAGAATTCCTGCAAAGAGTGCAGTGAAGGTCTGCAAGGAGTGCGTTGACAAGATTCTGAGTTTTACCTCAGAAAAGCTCAGGAGAGATAGAGTTGTTCTGACACCAACAGAAGTGTGAGTGTAGCACAGAGTCATGTAAGGTGTGCGTGGGCCAGGTTGAAGTCTTAGACTTTTCCAACCTAGTGAATAGTTGAAGAACTACTGTCGCGAGGAGTGCACAAAGTTGGATAGAACAGATAATCAGTGATTATCGTGGAATCTACAAGGAGTGCAGGCAAAATTAAATAAAATCCTTGAGCTTGCAACAAGAACCAAGCCCAGGAGGGATAGAGGTTCCGAAGATTTCAAAACAAATACGAGGCTGGAGTTACCTCGCAGAAATTAAGCTCAGAACGAGACATAGAGTTATTTGGTAGGAGTATTGAGAACTTGAACGGACAGTTGAAATTATTAGAGGGAGAAGTATCGATTCTCCGTGGACCGTTGGATCCAGTGGATCAACGAAGAAGTTGAGGTTGAGTGTCTATCAACAATCATAAGCTTAGGAGGAATAGTCATTGTTAGATCTGGATCAACGAAAGTTGTTGATCTTATGATTTCGGATTTCGACATTTCAGGAGTTGAGGTGTGGATAAATTCATGGCATTGGAGGTCTCAAGCTACAAAATCTTGATAAGTGAAATTTCCACATAATTTGGATTATCACATCACAGGAAGCTCAGGGCCTTCAATGTAAGGAGAATAAGTCATGAATTCAGAATTCAGGATGGGGAGAAGAGATTGCATCGTGAACTCATAAGTTGCGAAATCTTGACGCGCTGAGAGGTGGACCCCAGGACGTGACTGAGGTCACATGGTTGAAGCATAAGGGAGAAGGTAGTGGAGTTGTCAACCCTTTTTGGGGTTTCAGGATTTGAAGGAGTCAGAGGGACTTACAACAAAAATTGCGATGTTGTGAAATGCGAAACACCTTCTTGGGTGAAGGTTGTTCTCATGTTGGTTGGTCATGTGGAGTGGAGGTTCATGCCTAGTGCTTGTTTGCACATGCGTAACCTGTAAAAAGGACCTGTGAATTATATGTGCAAAGGTTCTAGTGGGGACTAAGGAGCCATTTCGGCTCAAATAAATAGAAATATCTAAAGACAGGGAGGTCACAGAGAACCTACTAAGGTAGGGGTGTTGCATCAAGGGGCAAGTCTTCACGATACCTAGAATTGACGTTGGCCAAACTCACTTGGTATCCTTGGAGGGTATACCCACGATTTTGTGTGGGAGCTTGCACTAGGGTGTATGTCCATTAAGAAGGTCATCAACATAATGTTTCCACCCGCTCTATCTCATCCCCTTATTACATTGTTCCCGCTATGTTGGATTACATCACCAACTACTACGTTCATTATAAGAAGGTTTTGCTTGCTTGTTTGCTTCCTAGATTTTTATCATGTGTTATTTGTTTTCCCTAGAATACTCTAGGTTGGATATGTTTTTAATGGCGTCAGCTCCCGGAATGACCAATGAAGGAACCCCTTTTCCATGGGAGCCTTTTGTTTTTCCCTCTTACGGAAACATTGGTCCTCCTTACATATCTACTTTGAGCCTTCCAGGTTTTACAATTGGATTATTGGTATGGTTGTTTTCCACTTAGGTAATTTTGAATGCAACAATTTCTTCGATTGCAAGAACTTCCCCCCAAGAACATCAACCTCATGTTGATCCTCCACCATCTTCACTAGTAAGATTTTTTTCACCCTCTTCACTTGCAAGTTCTTCTTCCATTTCATCTTCTTTGACAAGTGAAAGATCTAAAGCTAGTAACCTGGTGGATAAGAAGAAGAAAAATAAGAAAGGGTGCAAACTTCCAACCGCTGCCAGACATGTTGGAAAACCACCAGTTACTGATAATCATGTTGGAAGTGTTGATGATACCAAGACCACCCAAACAACCCATAATACCAAGTAACCTTGTAGGATTTGTAAGGGTATTCAACTTCTTAAGGATTTCCCTGGTATATCCAAGGTTATACAATCATGGTATACGCACCCTCGCCAACACGTTTCATCAGCCTCTGAACAACATGCTGCTAACCTCCTGTCAACTAGTCATGATACTGTTGGGAAAAAGAAAAGTAGATTTAAGGTCCCAGGTATGTTATGTGGAGGGATTCATCAAACTCACATTTTCCCTCGTATGGACGAAACCTAAAAGTTACTGGAAGACATGACTATTTCCAAACCTCAACTTTCAGTTGCTTATCGCAAGATTAATATCGACCCACCTGTAGTTGATGGAATGATCAATCCGGTCCCTTCATCAGTTAGTCTAGTTGATCATGTAGTCAATTTGTTCACATCCTTAGTTGAACTAGTTGAAAAAATGGTCGATTTGATCCCATACTCGGTCGATCCCACTCTCTCATTAGAGAGTGAAACCCAAGCGGTCAATCCTTTTCCACCCGTCAACCCCATTCTCCAATTGGAGAATGAATACCAAGCGGTTAAGCTAGTATCGTCATCGATCGATCCTACTCTCCCACTAGATATTAAACATGATGTTGCTCAAGTTTTTCTTGTTGATACAGACATTATCATGTTGGGGGGAATTCCTCCCTTTCCCGTGGAACCCCCTCTAAGTAATGAGGCCTTCCTTTTTGATTGGGGTGAACTAACTGGGCCTCATCTTCCTTATCACATTCCTTTCAATATTACCGTAGAAGTTTGTTGTTGGGACTTTCCTCAAACGTTGATAGACAAAGGTGTTTCTATTAGTATCTTGTCCTCGATTTCTTGGCAAGCTTTGGGTTGTCCTCAGCTTGTGTTGGTTACCCAGAATTTGTTATCTTTTAACAAAAGAATGAGTCAACCTTTAGGAACCCTTCCTCAGTTTCATGTAACTTCGAGAGGGAAAAAATCTTTATTGATGTCATGGTAGTCCATGATCCCTTGGATTTTGATTTACTCCTTGGGAGAGATTATGTCTATGCCGTGAAAGTTATCGTTTCCACTCTTTTTCATGTGATATGTTTCCCTCACGATGGAATAGTTGTGACTATTGATCAACTTTAATTTGTAGGCTCTGACTTGACCATCAACTAAATGACCTCCATAGATGGTTTGTATATGTAGTTGGTATCACCCCTGCCACAGGTTAATTATGTGGCATTGTCTCCCATTCCTTCAATTGTAGATGAAGATGATCCACTCATTGTAAGCTCAGTATTTTATGACTTAGATCTGGTAGTTGAAATGGTTATCTCTTTGATAGGGTATTTAGATATTTATCTCCTTACCCCAATCACAACCCTCGACATGGTGTCCTTCTAGAGTGTTGTTCTTCCATCCAGTGAAGATCTCTTGGATCACATGACTGAGTTGTGTCCCCTGACATGGTGTCCTTCTAGAGCGTTGTCCTCTTAGAATCCATGATCAAGAAGAAGAGTGTTGAGCATAGTTTTTTTATTTCAATCTCGTTAAAAAATAAAACCAACCACGAGGATAGTTTTGCATCTTTGTGGAAATCTTGTTAAACAATGAAACAAATCTTACAAGGATAGTTATTTTCATCTCTATGACAAACTCGTTAAAAATGAAATAAAATTTACAAGCATAGTTCTCCTCCTGCAATAAGCTCGTTAAAAAATAAAATAGTCTGTCACAAGCATAGTTCATGTTTCTGTGTCGATCTCATTAAAAAATGAAACAAAGGTCTCGTGATTGAACCTAGATTCTCGAGCATAGTTTTTATTCTCTATAGAATGCTCGTTAAAAAATGAAATAGATTTCCCCCTCCTCGATTAAATCAATTACTTTGTTACGTATTGTATTTGAAGCTTACTTTAATATGCATGTGTCGTTGGACAAAACGAAGCTTGGGGGGTAGTTATTACAACCTTTGGACTCCATGTGGAATTTAGTTCATTATATTACTAAGATGGGGGGTAATTACCATCCATCCCTAGATTATGTGTTGGGAAGTCACAAGTTCAAGCTTGTGTAAAAATGAAGCCACCTACCTCAAGCAT
>SNQJ01S0080439.1:44648-56170 GCA_010110895.2 Picea sitchensis | reverse complement strand
GTGGAATTAGTGCAGCGATGATGGACACAGTGAAGAAAAGACACAAGTCTTTTCACTGGACAGAAGAGGCTGAGAAGAGTTTTAATCGGTTGAAGAGGAAGATTATGGAACAACCAATTCTGGTGTTGCCGGATTTCCAGAAGACATTTCAAGTGAAATGCGATGCAAGCGGATTTACGATTAGGGCAGTCTTGAGTCAAGATGATAGGCCGATAGAATACTTTAGCGAGAAGATGAATGAAGTGAAAGTGAAATACTCAACTTATGATAAGGAGTTTTATGTTGTCATTCAGGCACTGAAAAAATGGAGGCATTACTTGATCCCGAAAGAGTTTATCTTATACAGTGATAATCATGCACTGCAGTTTGTGACTCAACAGGAGAAGTTGAATTAGAGACATGTCAAATGGGTTGCATATATGCAGAATTTCACTTTTGTGACAAAACATATTTCCGGTACTGCTAACAAAGTTGTTGATGCTTTGAGCAGGAAGTGTTTTCTATTACAGGAGTTCAAGGTCAAAACGTTGGGTTTTGATGATCTCAGGGACATGTACGCAGATGATCAATATTTTAAGGAGGTGTATGAAGCAGCTAAGAATCCAATTCTCAGAGATAGAAGCCAGTGGGAAGAGTACATGATCTAGGAAGGATTACTGTTCAAGGGTAATCAGCTGTGTATTCCAAAATGCTCCATGAGGGAGAATTTGCTGAAGGAGAAACATAATGGAGGATTGGCAGGGCACTTTGGTCACGAAAAGACATTCGCAAAGTTGAGTGAGTCATATTTTTGGCCAGGAATGCGAGCAGATGTCAAGAGGTTCATGGACAGATGCAGAATTTGCCAGCATTCGAAGGGAAGAAAACAGAATGTGGGGTTTTATCAACCATTGTCCATACTAGAGAGACCGTGGGATGCAATTAGAATGGATTTTGTATTGGGGTTTCCAAGAACACAAAGAGGTTTCGATTCGATCTTTGTGGTGGTAGATAGATTTTCCAAAATGGCACACTTCATTCCATGTCAGAAGACCAGTGATGCAACTCACATTGCGAATCTATTTTTCAAAGAACTCATTCGACTTCACATTTTACCAAGAAGCATAGTTTCAGACCGAGATACAAAATTCATAGGGCACTTTTGGAGGACCTTATGGAAGAAGCTAGGAGCTAACTTGTCATTTAGTTCAGCTTATCATCCTTAGATGGATGGACATACATAAGTGGTAAACAGAATTCTGGGAGACTTGCTTAGAAGCTTGGTGACAGAACACCATAGCCAGTGGGACCACATATTACCACAGGCAGAGTTTTCTTATAACGAATCGGTTAATAGAAGCATAGGGAAAAGTCCATTTCAGGTTGTCTATGGCATGCAGCCGAGAGGGATTTCTGAATTGAGAGATTCAGGACAGACTGCAACTAGGAGTGCTAGTGTAGAAGATTTTGCAGAGGCGATGAAGGAACTTCACAGCGAGGTGAAGCAACGATTGCAGAATTCAAGCCAGGAATACAAGCACAGAGAAGATCAGCGTAGAAGACAACTTCAGTTTGAGGTTGGTGACTTGGTTCTGGCACATTTGAGAAAGGAAAGGTTCCTGAGAGGAACATATAATAAGATGAAGATGAAGAAAATCGGACCGTTTAGGGTCTTGAAGAAATTTGGGGCGAATGCTTACGAGATTGAATTACCCAATGGGATCGGAATTTCTCCGATATTTAATATCTCAGATTTGTACTCGTATAAAGATAAAGAAGAAGGGACTGGAGATGATCATCCAGTGATATAGTGGACAAAGCAGATGCTAGTTGTAGATAAGCTGCAGATGGAGTGCATACTGGACAAAAGAGTGAGCAAGAAGACTAGGCAGAAAAAATACTTTGAATATCTGGTCAAATGGAAGAACCATCCAGTTGAATATGCCAGCTAGGAGAACGAAGCAGAGATCCAGAAGCATGGACAAACCGTGTGCAAGCTCATGGACAGGAGCCCATGAAAATTTTCAAGCAAGGTAGTATGATGCAGGAGCATCGCCAACATCAAGTGAGCCAGCGCGGAGACAACAGACAGTTGGAAAAGAGCCCAACACAAATTTTGAAATTAACTTGAAGTTATTGCGTGATCTTAAATGAAGTCATTAAGAAGAAGCACACTTGTATAATGTAAACAAACCTTGAGTGATTTTCTCTCATCCTTATTAGGTAGAAGGAATTTATGGTAATTAATGTAAGGTAGATAGACTTGAATGTGTAGATTAGATAGTTTTAGAGCGTAAGAGGGAAAATGGGATATAGACACCCTCATTGTGTACTGTAAAAGAATAATCAGAAGCAACATTGTTGGGAAGAGCAAGAGCATGCAGGGAGCTGTGTAAGAACACCCATGTACCGATATTTGGATTAATACAAAGAGGTTGATTCAAATTCATGGTTTCGTATTTGTTCTCTGTGTATTGATGCTGAATGATATGCTCATGAATGTTTGCTTCTTGTTATACATTTTCTTTATATGCTATGTATATGATTTCATGTTTTGATTTTGAAGTCTGAAACGAAGAAGGAATGAGTTTCAATTGTTTCTCTATCTGAACAAGGGTTCCTGCAAGGAGTGCAGTCGAATTGTCCGCAAGGAGTGCATTGACAAAGGGTTCAGATAGGGATAGATTTTGTTCTCATTCACACAAAAGGTACATTCAGGAACAGGAGCCATGCAAAGAGTGCGCAGGCCGAGGAAGGTCTCAGAGTTGCAAATCTGAGTAAAGTATTGAAAGATTGTTGCTGCAAGTGTGCGCAGAGTCGAAGGAAATTCAACACTTGGAAGTGTTTGAAGGTTGCCGCAAGGAGTGCGCGCAAGATTCTTCTTTAAGAATCGACGCTGAGAGTAAGCTCAGGAGGTATAGAACCTTTGAGTAATCACAGAAGAGAAGCACAGGAAGCTTGTGCCATGGAGTTTTTAGCAGGCATTGCAAGTTTGCGTGTGGGTGGACAAGTCCTCATAGAGGAATACTTGGTTCATTTCACAAAAAATCATCAGGAAGGGCGGACGGTTGGAATTCTCTGAAGAGGATTTGTGAAGTCCCGTGAGCCGTCAGATTCTCATAGAGGAGCAGGGGAGATACATTAAGTATTCCCAAGAGGTTCAAAGCTTAGGAGGGGCAGGACCATAGATCCGAGCCATAAGGGCCGTTGGATTTACACGTGGATATGTGTATCGGGGTTTTGTGGGTGGAAGTCCCGTAAATGTTGCAATGGGAATCGTGAAATCATGAAACGCGATATCCCGAAAGCTAAGGGAATCGCGTGGGCCACGGAGGAGTCGGTGAAGTGGACAGGTGGCACACTATTTCAAAGAATCGTGGAGAAAAGTCCCGAACTCGTTACATTAGGATTCACGATACCGCGAATTCCGAAGTCTCGACAGGATTGACGTGGCGTTGAAAGGTCAAACTCGCGAGTGCATCTGAGTTTCAGCAAATTGGGATTCGAGAGTTGAAGAGACAAGTTTCTCGACATTACGATCGCTGAAATTGCGATAGGGAAAATCCCGAAGGGAAAAGGAAAAGGTCAGCATTGACTGTTGTCGGGTTTAGAGGATTCAAGAGACTAATGATCGACCACTGGATTCATGAAGTCGTGAAGTCCGATCTCCCAAGTGTAAAGAGGGGATCCCGTGAGAGTTCTTGTGGGTGTAGATTTCCCGATAGGGAAATAGAAGAGATGTTTAGAGTTCTTCGGGCCAATGGAAAAAAAAAGAAAGATCTTGTGCTGATGCAGACCTTTTGACCTACGGGTTGAGGGCGTTGGCATCACGTTTTAACTTGTAGTGTTTGTAAACAGGAATATGCCTATAGAAAGGCGTACAAAGTGGTAATTTCCATGCGTTGTAACTTGGAGTGTTTATAAAAGGACATATACCTATAAGACCTAGAAAGGAACGCATAGTGGTAATTTGCATGCATTGTAACTTGGAGTGTTTGTAAATTGGCATATCCCTATAAGACCTAGAAAGGCACGCATAGTGGTAATTTCCATGCGTTGTAACTTAGAGTGTTTGTAAATGGGGATATGCCTACAAGACCTAGAAAGTCACGTGGAGTGGTAATTTCCATGCACTGTAGCTTGGAGTGTTTGTAAATGGGTATATTCCTATAAGACCTATAAAATCATGTGGAATGGTAATTTCCATGCATTATTACTTGGAGTGTTTGTAAATTGGCATATGCCTATAAGACTTGGAAAGGCATGTAGAGTGGTAATTTCCATGCTTTGTAACTTGGAGTGTTTTTCAATGGGTATATGCATATAAAACCTATAAAGGCACGTGGAATGGTAATTTCCATGCATTGTTACTTGGAGTGTTTGTAAATTAGCATATGCCTATAAGACCTAGAAAGGCACGCAGAGTGGTAATTTCCATGCGTTGTAACTTGGAGTGTTTGTCAATGGGCATATGTCTATAAGACATAGAAAGGCACGTGGAGTGGTAATTTCCATGCGTTGTAACTTGGATTGTTTGTAAATGGGCATATGCCTATAAGACCTAGAAAGGCACGCAGAGTGTTAATTTCCATGCGTTGTAACTTGGAGTGTTTGTAAACAGGCATATGCCTATAAGACATAGAAAGGCACATGGAGTGGTAATTTCCATGCGCTGTAAGTTGGAGTGTTTGTAAATGGGCATATGCCTATAAGACCTAGAAGGGGACGGACATATGCCTATAAGACCTAGAGTGGTAATTTCCATGCGCTGAAACTTGGAGTGTTTGAAAATGGGTATATGCCTATAAGACCTAGAAAGGCACGCGTAGTGATAATTTCCATGTGCTGAAACTTGGAGTGTTTTTCAACGAGCATATGTCTATCGGACCTACAAAGGCACGTAGAGTGGTAATTTCCATGGGATGAAACTTGGAGTGTTTGTAAACGGGCATATGTGTATCAGACCTAGAAAGGCACGCGGAGTGGTAATTTCCATGCGCTGAAACTTGGAGTGTTTGTCAATGGGCATCTGCCTATAAGACCTACAAAGGCACATGGAATGGTAATTTCCATGCATTGTAACTTGGAGTGTTTGTAAATTGGCATATGCCTATAAGACCTAGAAAGACACGCAGAGTGGTAGTTTCCATGCATTGTAACTTGGGGTGTTTGTCAATGGGAATATGTCTATAAGACCTAGAAAGGCAAGCAGAGTGGTAATTTCCATGCGCTGTAACTTGGAGTGTTTTTAAATGGGCATATGCCTATATGACCTATAAAGGCACGCTGAGTGATAATTTCCATGCACTATAACTTGGAGTGTTTTTAAATGGGCATATTCCTATAAAACCTAGAATGCCACATGATTTCCATGCGCTGTAACTTGGAGTGTTTGTAAATGGGCATATGGCTATAAGAACTAGAAAGGCACATGGAGTGGTAATTTCCATGTGTTGTAATTTAGAGTGTTTGTAAATGGGCATATTCCTATAAGACCTAGAAAGGCACACAGAGTGTTTGTAGATTTCCATGGGTTGTAACTTAGAGTGTTTGTAAATGGGCATATGCCTATTAGACCTAGAAAGGCACAGGGAGTGGTAATTTTCATGTGCTGTAACTTGGAGTGTTTGTAAATAGGTAGATTCCTATAAGACCTAGAAAGGAACATGGAGTGGTAATTTCCATGTGATGTAACTTGGAGTGTTTGTAAATGGGCATATGCCTATAAGACCTACAAAGTGTGGACTGGTAATTTCCATGCGCTTTTTGTAAGTGGGCATATGCCTATAAGACCTGGAAAGGTACGCGGATTGGTAATTTCGATGTGCTGTAACTTGGAGTGTTTGTAAATCGGCATATGCCTATAAGACCTAGAAAAGCATGCAAAGTGTTTGTATATTTCCATGCACTATAACTTGGAGTGTTTGTAAATGGGCATATGAAAATAAGACCTAAAAAGGCACGTGGAGTGGTAATTTCCATGCTCTATAACTTGGAGTTTTTGTAAATGGCCATATGCCTATAAGACCTAGAAAGGCACACGAAGTGGTAATTTCTATGCATTGTAACTTGGAGTGTTTGTAAAAGGGCATCTGCCTATAAGACCTAGAAAGGCACGCATAGTGGTAATTTCCATGCGTTGTAACTTGGAGTGTTTGTAAATTGACATATGCCTATAAGACCTAGAAAGACATGCATCGTCTTAGTTTCCATGCACTGTAACTTAGAGTGTTTGTAAATCGAAATATGCCTATAAGACCTAGAAAGGTGATGCAGGAGCATCGCAAACATCAAGCGAGCGTGGAGCAAGTGCAACATATTTTTGAGCACATGATAAATTGCTTGAAAACCTTTTGAAGTTGTTGCACCAAATCGTTAATGAAGCCATTTGTGAAGGAGCGCCTTTGTATATTGTATTGGACCTTGAGCGATTCGCTCTCGTCCTTAGTAGATAGGAGGCATTTAAACTAGTTAATGCAGGTAGATAGACTTGAATTCATAGATTAGACAGTTTTAGAAAGAAGGATGGAAAACGAATATAGACACCCTCATTGTACATTGTAGCATAAGCATGATTATTGAAGTAGGAAGAGCACCAGAGAATAGCAGAGAGATATAGAAGAACATCCATGTATAGATCTTGAATTAATAGAAGAAGTTGATTCAAATCCATGGTGTTGTGTCTGTTCTCTGTGTGTTGATGTTAAATGATGTGCTCATGAGTGTTTGTTTTCATGTTATGCATTTTCTTTATTGTTGTGTATGTGATTTCATGTTTGAGTTTGAAATCTGAGGGGAAGAAGAAATGAGTTTCAATTGTTTCTCTATCTGAGAAAGGATTCTTGCAAGGAGTGCAGTTGAATTCATCTGCAAGGAGTGCGTTGACGGAGGCTCAGGTAGTTTAAATCTTGTTCTCGTTCACCCAAAAGTGAGATTGGGTTATAGGAGTCGTGCAAGGAGTGCGCAGGCTAAGGAGAGTCTCAGTTGTGAATCTGAGTGAAGTATTGAAGGACTGTTGCTACAGGTGTGCGCAGGGTCGAAGAAACCCAAACACTTGAAGTGTTTGCAGGTTGACGCAAGGAAGGCCTGCAAAGGGTTCTCTTTTTCTAAGAGACTGAGAAGTTGGAGAAAGCTCAAGAGGGATAAAACCTTCAGAACCTAAGGAAGGATTGCACAGGGATTTTGTGCCGTGGAGCATCTAAAACCAGTGTTGCAGGGTTGAACACAGGAGGACGAGTGAGTGCAGAGGAACACTTGGTTATTTTCAACAAATCCTCAAGGATGAAGAAATTGACAGTCAGGATCTCGTGGAAAATCCGCCAGCCGTCAGATCCACCAGAGTAACAAGGAGGTTATGGCCACACCAGGAGGTTAAGCTCGGGAGGATCGTGAGCCATAGGATCATTGTTGGGTTACTCATCAGCCATTCGATCAGGCAGAAGTTGCACTTGGGTTACGTCCTAGTGAGCAGAGGAAAGAACCCAAAGAGGCATTGGGATATCGAGCCGTCGGGAGTCAAGAAATCAGATTTCCTGAGGTCGTGAGAGTCAGGACATCAAGAATCATGAAATCCCGAGAGTTAACCTGGACCGTCCATCAGGGAAGGACACGTGGGAGCAATCAGAGCCATCGGGAAAAGTCCCGACAAGGAAGTCGTCTATCGGTGTTTGGGTCATTGGGATATCGGGGATCCTGGTGACAAGGTGTTTATGCATTTTGGAATTGTGAACCATGAAACCTAGACAAGAAGGGAAGCGCCATTGTGGGAGACAGCTGTCCGTATAGCGGCGAATCGGGATATTGAGGCATCGGGGTTTCAGAAGTCAAGAGACTCGAGACCTTTTGAGTCTCGAAACACCGAGGAAGTCCTAGCCATGGATCTCAGGGTGGACACGCGTCAGAAGATTCGAGAGGAGTCGGGGTTCGGCGTGTCGGGATTCCTAAGTACAAAGAAAACATTGCATCAGGAATCGCGATTTCACGATGTCCGAAAAGTCGACGAGGGGATAGTGACGTGGAAGAGTCAACCCTTACGTGCATCGGGAATCGACGTTTTGTGATTCTTGGGAACCATAGCAGCGGGAATCGCGAAACTCTGAAACGTGATTTCCCGATAGGCTAAAGGAGTGGGGGCCACAAGAGTCGTCGAGGTGGACAGGTGGAATAGTTCATCGGGGTTTCGGGAAGTGAAGCTCTGAGGGAAACTTTTCACTTGCATTCGCGATCCCGCGATATCCGAAAAAGAATGACGGGTGGAAGGACCGTTGAAAAGGTCAACTCGCGTAGATGTCAGGTAAGTCGACATATCGGGGTTCGGAGGATCGGGGATCCTGAGGATGAAGGGTCCATACATTTCAATCCCGCGAAGTCCGAAACTCCGATAGGAGGTAAGACTGTGGTCTTATGGATTAGTGGTCATGTGGACTGGAAGTCTAGCTAGGAGGGTCTAAAGAAGAAAAAGAAGTGTTGTCTTGCATCGGGGTTCGGGGTTTTGAGAATCCAAAACCACGTGACCATAGGACTTGCGAAACTGCGAAGTTCGATTTCCTGAACGTTAAGGGAGATCTTTTGGAGAACTGTTGTGGGTATGGAAAATTCCCAATAGGGAATTAGAAGAGATTTTCAGTTCTTCTGGCCAAGGAAGGAGGAGGTCCTGTGAGCGGACCTGCCTGGGGTGCGCACCTGTGTCAAAAGGCACGCGGAGTGGTAATTTCCATTCGTTGTTTGTAAATGGGCATATGCCTATAAGACCTAGAAAGGTATGCAGAGTGGTAATTTCCATGCGCTGTAACTTGGAGTGTTTGTAAATGGGCATATGCCTATAAGACCTAGAAAGGCACGTGGAGTGGTAATTTCCATGCAATGTAACTTGGAGTATTTGTAAATGGGTATATGCCTATAAGACCTAGAAAGGCACATGGAATGGTAATTTCCATGCATTGTAACTTGGAGTGTTTGTAAATGGGCATATGCCTATAAGACCTAGAAAGGCACGCACAGTGGTAATTTCCATGCATTGTAACTTGGAGTGTTTGTCAATGGGCATATGTCTATAAGACCTAGAAAGACATGCAGAGTGGTAATTTCCATGCAAAGTAACTTGGAGTGTTTGTAAATGGGAATATGCCTATAAGACCTAGAAAGGCACGTGGAGTTTTTTCATATTTCCATGCGCTATTACTTGAAGTGTTTGTAAATGGGCATACGCCAATATGAAATCGAAAGGAACGTAGAGTGGTAATTTCCATGCGTTGTAACTTGGAGTGTTTGTAAATGGGCATATGAGTATCATACCTAGAAAGGCACATCGAGTGGTAATTTCCATGGGCTATAACTTGGAGTGTTTATAAATGGGCATATGCCTATAAGACCTAGAAAGGCATGCGGAGTGGTAATTTCCATGCATTGTAACTTGTAGTGTTTGTAAATGGGCATATGACTATAAGACCTAGAAAATCATGCAGAGTGGTAATATCCATGCATTGTAACATGCAGTGTTTGTAAATGGGCATATGCCTATAAGACCTAGAAAGACACACAGAGTGGTAATTTCCATGCGCTTTAACTTGGAGTGTTTGTAAATGGGCATATGCCTATAAGACCTAGAAAGGCACGCGGAGTGGTAATTTCCATGCGTTGTAACTTGGAGTGTTTGTAAATTGCCATATGTCTATAAGAACTAGAAAGGCACACAGAGTTGTAATTTCCATGCACTGTAACTTGGAGTGTTTGTAAATGAGCATATGCCTATAAGACCTAGAAAGGCACATGGAGTGGTAATTTCGATGCACTTTAAATTGGAGTGTTTTTAAATGGGCATATGCCTATAAGACCTAGAAAGGCACGCAATTTCCATACGTAGTAACTTGGAGTGTTTGTAAATGGGCATATGCCTATAAGACCTAGAAAGGCACATGATTTCCATGCGTTGTAACTTGGAGTGTTTCTAAATAGGCATATGCCTATAAGACCTAGAAAGGCACGCAGAGTGGTAATTTCGATTCGTTATAACTTGGAGGGTTTTTAGATTTCCATGCGATGTAACTTGGAGTGTTTGTAAATGGGCATATGCCTATAAGACCTAGAAAGGAACGCAGAGTGTCTATAGATTTCCATGCACTGTAACTTGGAGTGTTTGTAAATGGGAATATGAAAATATGACCTAGAAAGGCACGCAAAGTGGTAGTTTTCATGCGTTCTAACTTGGAGTTCTTGTAAATGAGGATATGCCTATAAGACCTAGAAAGGCACATAGAGAGGTAATTTCCATGTGTTGTAACTTGGAGTGTTTGTAAAAGGGCATATGCCTATAAGACCTAGAAAGGCACATGCAGTGGTAATTTCCATGCACTGAAACATGGAATGTTTGTAAATTGGCATATGCCTATAAGACCTAGAAAGGCACGCGGAGTGGTAATTTCCATGCGCTGTGACTTGGAGTCTTTGTAAATGGGCATATGCCTATAAGACATAGAAAGGCATGCAGAGTGGTAATTTCCATTCATTGTTTGTAAATGGGCATATGCCTATAAGACCTAGAAAGGTACGCAGACTGGTAATTTCCATGTGTTGTAACTTGGAGTGTTTGTAAATGGGCATATGCCTATAAGACCTAGAAAGACACACAGTGTGGTAATTTCCGTGCATTGTAAATTGGAGTGTGTATAAATGGGCATATGCCTATAAGACCTAGAAAGGCACGTAGAGTGGCAATTTCCATGCGTTGTAACTTGGAGTGTTTGTAAATGGTCATATGCCTATACGACCTAGAAAGGCACACAGATTGGTAATTTCCATGCATTGTAACTTGGAGTGTTTGTAAATGGGCATATTCCTATAAGACGTAGAAAGGCACACAAAGTGGTAATTTGCATGCATTGTATCTTGGAGTGTTTGTAAATGGGCATATGCCTATAACACCTAGAAAATCACGTGGACTGGTAATTTCCATGCGCTGTAACTTGGAGTGTTTGTAAATGGGCATATGCCAATAAGACCTAGAAAGGCCCACAGAGTGGTAATTTCAATGTGCTGTAATTTTGAGTGTTTGTCAATGGGCATGTGTCCATAGGACCTAGAAACGCACATAGAGTGGTAATTTCCATGTGCTATAACTTGAAGTGTTTCTAAATGGGCATATGCCTATAAGACCTAGAAAGGCACACAGAGTGGTAATTTCCATGCGTTGAAACTTGGAGTGTTTGAAAATGGTCATATGCCTATAAGACCTATAAAGGCACGCAGAGTGGTAATTTCCATGCGCTAAAACTTGGAGTGTTTGTAAATGGGCATATGTCTATATGACCTAGAGAGGAACGTAGAGTGGTAATTTCCATGTGATGAAACTTGGAGTGTTTGTAAATGGGCATATGTCTATAAGACCTAGAAAGGCACACATAGTGGTAATTTCCATGTGCTGAAAGTTGGAGTGCTTGTAACAGGCATATGTCTATCAGACCTATAAAGGCACGCAGAGTGGTAATTTCCATGAGCTGGAACTTGGAGTGCTTGTAAACGGGCATATCTCTATCAGACATAGAAAG
>SNQJ01S0080437.1:16922-26987 GCA_010110895.2 Picea sitchensis | reverse complement strand
TGGCGTTCCAAAAAAAAATATTTAGGGCCCCAAAACGACTCGGGAAGTACAACAAGATGTGCTGACATGAAAACATACAAAATAAGCTAGTCTGATTAGGCGAGAGGCCACTCGTATCCAACTGGAGGATGTGTGGGGATTCATACAACCCTAGAAGTGTAGAACCCATAATTATAAAGCAGTAGAAAAGAACATGTTGAACAAAAACGGACACGAGGAGCCAGTTGGAATAGGTGGGTGGCCACCAATATCCACCTAGATCAATCCTCCCCGCTTAGGAAGCAATGGTCTCCATTGTGTTGAGTTCCCCCATTAGGTGAGGAAACTCCTGCTGGATTTGGCCCTCAGGGAGCCACTTGCCTTGGTGTAGGAGTTTCCCTGCCTTCACAACCTGATAAAGTTGGATCCACTGTTGGTGAGTGCCCTTGACCTGCGTGTTTCTGCGATCTCAGAAGTGTCTAATAATGGTGGAAAATATGGCCGAAGGAGGTCCACATTGAAGACTGGATGCAGACCAAGGAAGGGTGGAGTGTTGAGCTCAAAAGCATTGCTACCCACAACCTTGGTGATAGTGTAATGCCCATAACAAAGTGGGTTAAGCTTTCGATGGGGCCCAGTGAGACGTTCCTTCTGCAGGTGTAACCAGACTTTGTTGCCAACCTGAAATTGGTGTGGTACCCTGTGTTGATCATGGTGTTGCTTGTACTTAACATTGGATTTCCGCAAAATCTCTTGGACCTATTGGCGGATGTGCTAAATCCGCTCAATGAATCTGGTGGGTTTGTCAATCGTAGATTGATCATGGGAAGAGTTTGTCTGTGCGGTGGCAAGAGGAAGTGCAACATCAATGGGTCCCAAGGGTTGGACTTCCAGACCCACCTAAAATGGGATATGGTCAATGGAACTATGGAGAGCCCTATTGTAATTGTGTTGGACATATGGGAGATTCTCGTCCCATGTACGTGGATTCTTATAATTGTACATGTGCAGGATGTGCACAATCATTTGATTAACGACCCCTGTTTGGACATCGGTTTGGGGTTGGAAAGTAGTGGATTTTCTGAGGTTGGTGTCCAACAGAGACCAGAGACTTGACCAAAATGTGCTAAGGAACCTGCTATCTTGGTCGAAGATGATGGTCTGTGGTATCCCAAAGTGGACCCACACTCGTTCGAAGAAGAGCTTGGCAGTATCTGCCGCTGTGAGATTCTTCTTACAGGCTGTGAGGATGGCCATCTTCAAAAACCGGTCAACGACCACAAACACACAGTCATTTCCTTGCTTGGTGGACGGGAAGCTAGACATGTAATCCATTGAGATGGATTCCCAAGGCTTCTCAAGAATAGGAAGAGGGGTGTATAAGCCTTGCTTCTTGATGGCTGGCTTGGCATTGGCGCAGGCAGTGCAAGATCTGATATATTTGCTGACGTCATGTAGAAGTTTTGGCCAATAAAAATGTTTCTAAAGAATGGTCACAGTTTTCTCTATGCCAAAATGTCCTACCACCTGACTGTAGTGGGCTTCCCAAATAAGCTTTGCACACTCACTTATCGGAACAAAGAGATGGCCCAGGTGGCATAAGAGTTTGTCCTTTATGTGCAAATCAGTGACAGTTGCGCCTGTACCCAAGAATTGATAGGTGGTGGCGAAGTCTGAATATTGCTGATAAAGTTGGGGCCACTCATATGCTTCATGTCCACATGAATGGAGCGCAGTGTTGAGTGCAACCACAGGAGTCTGACTAAGGCAGTCAACAACACGATTGGAGATACCTATCTTATACTTGATGTTGAGATGGAACTGCTGCAGGTAGGTGGACCACTTCTGATGGCGGTCATTCTACAATTTCCCCTGTCTTTGTATGAACTACATAGGCTTGTGATTAGTGTGTATGATCGTCTCTTTCCCCATAATGTAATGTTTCCATTGACGACAGGCTTGTACAATGGAATAAATTTCTTTGTCATAGGTGGGGTATTTACGGTCCGTATCAGAGAGTGTCTCACTATGGTATGCCACCGGATGCTCGTGCTGAGTGAGAACTATGCCCACAACATATTTAGATGCATTAGTGTTAATCTTGAATGGTTGTTGCAGATCGGGCAAGCTGAGTACTAGAGTTGAGCACAAGCGATGCTTCAGATCATCGAATGCTCATTGCTACTCCTTCCCCCACACGAACGTGGCCTTACCATTGCCCTTGGTAACCTGGCTGAGGGCCCATGCAATATGGGAGAATCCCAACACGAACCGTCGGTAGAAGTTGGCTAGTCCCAAAAAGCTCTGAAGCTCGATCAGTGTGGTCAGGATTGGACAATCACGGATGACTTGGATCTTAGCTAGATCAACATGTACCCCATGCTCATCAACAATGTAGCCCAAGTATTGGACCTTGTTCATGCCAAAAGAGCATTTTTCCAAGTTGGCATAAAGCTTGTGCTACCGTAGAGTGCTCAAAACCTACTGAATATGCCGCATGTGCTCCTACCACGTTCTGTTGAAGATGAGGATGTCATCCAAATATACTACCAGAAAGGACTTGGTGAATGGTCTCAATACATCATCCATCGATCTCATAAAAGTGGTTGGTGCATTTGTTAAGCCAAAGGGCATGACCAACCATTCGTAGAGACATTCTTTAGACTTGAAGGTTGTCTTCCATAAATCAATTGGTTTGATGGGAACCTGGTGGTAGCCAGACTTTAGGTCAATATTGCTGAAGAACTTGGCCCCTTTGAGTTGGTCAAGAAGGTCATCAATCCTGGGAATTGGGTAGCAGTTCCTGACTTTGATTTTGTTTAAGGCTCTGTAATCAATGTCGAGTCACCAAGTCCCGTCCTTCTTCTGCACCAGTACAATCTTGCTTCCCGAAGGGGAGGAATTGGGTCAGATGTGACCCTTTTGAAGAAGCTCTCTGATTTGACACCTGATTTCATCATTCTCTATCAGCGAGCATTGATAGACTCGTACATTAGGTAGAGGTGTGATGGGGGTTAGATCAAATGGATGCTTAACTCAAGTGTGTCGGTACCCCTGTAGGTGAGGAGAAGATGTCTTTGTATTCTTTGACGATCTCGTCCACTTGTTGTTGCTGCAAAGAGAGGCGTTGTGTAGAGGCCACAGATGTGGCGATGACCTTCTTCTTACTGTGAGCACAGATCACAAATAAGACGAACTTCTCAGTCTGTGAAATGACCTTACTACATTGCTTAGCAGAGATTAAAGAAATAGCAGTAGGTGGTGCTACCTCGGGGATCCTGTACAATTGTCTACCCAAAGTAATAATAACACTGTGGGGTCTAGACTCATACACAACATGACGCTTCCACAAATATGGTTGTCCTAAAAGAACATCACAAACTTCAAGGGGAGAAATATCACACAGTACCTCATCTTTGAAAGGCTTGATGTCGTAGGGAAGACGACACTGTTGGCTGACACAAAGATCTCTTCCTTGGCGAAGCCATCCAATGGTGTAGGGTTACGGGTGCAACGTCATTGGCAGGTCCAGCCGCTTGACGACCTCTACTGAAATTAGATTCTTCTGACTACTGTTGTCAACAATGAAATGAATTGGAGCCCCCTTGACCCACATCTGCGAGTGAAAGAGGCGTTCCCCTTCCTCTGGTTCTTCTAGTTCACTTGGCCCGACTTTGGTGGTAGAGACAGTGGCACTGGGTTTAACATCGATAATCCGCTTCCCTCCTTCAGGATTTGACTCGAAATTAGAATTGGCCTCTAACTCGGAAGCCTTCAGCTCGACCACGAGGGATCGCTTAGAGCGACATTCTTCGGTGTTGTGCCAAGGACTTTGATGGTACTCACACCATTTTCCCGCGTCCTTCTTCATCTTCTCATTGCCCTTCTTGTGCTATGACTTGGACTGGTTTTCCTGAGGGCAACCATTTTGACCTAGTCCCTTGCTGTGTGGGTTGGGGCTGCCTTTGCCTTGCTTTGGCTGTGAGGGGTTTGCAGATCCAAACTCTCGCAATTTCTACTTGAATTTTTGTTCGATTTTGACAACGTATCTATAAGTCGTGCCTTATGAGGTGATGTCCATGAATTCCATTTCTTTTTGAATGTATCTATGAAAACAACCGCGGTATTTGAGCACTAGATGACGCTCAGAATATTTGATACCCAATTTGGTGCGTAGGGTATGGAAAATATTGGTGAAGTCTGGTACTGTCTGGTCCCTTTCTTGACGTAGGGTGGTCCATCTGGTGTATCGATCCTCGTAGCTTCCAAAAAGGTAGTATTGTTCTTTAATGGTGTCCCTGAAGGAATCCCATGTAGGGACCACCACAAAAATTTCAGATTCCTCCACGATCCTTTGCTCAGAGTAAGTATCCCACTAGTCTTTAACATGGGGAACGACCTTGAGGAGTGCAAAAGTTATCTTTTCCCTATCGGAAAAATTGTGGATCGAAAAATATCCTTCGAGCAGATTCAACCATTTATCTACAGTATCCACATCTATCAGTCCTTCAAAAAATGTAATATAAAAATTTACCTGTACCTTGAAGGGGGTTGCATGGCCGCTTGATGAAGATGCTTCTCCCGTGGGCAACCGTCGAAGGATCTGTGTGAAGTTTTACATCATTTCGTTCCTTTTTCGCGCGAGGGCTTCCTTGAGCAACATTTTAATAGGATCTCCTGCTCCATCATCTTTCTTTTCGTCTCCCATGGGTTGTTTCAGGCTTGACGCGACCTATCTGGTAATGGCTCGATTGGTTGGAGTCCCAACTTCTTGTACCCAGACCTTGTCAGGGGCATGCACGAAGAAAAATAAATGATGAGCAGACCGCTATGATAGCACTTATCCGGATTTAGGAGCGGAACAAACTGATTAACAGACTAAATGCAATAAACATAGAGATAGGAAGAATAACACAAATATCCAATGAACAATATTTTCTATTCAATAATGAAATAGGCCGAAACTGTAAAGCTACAGAACTGAAACTTGCTCGAATGCTGGTACTTATCTCTAAGAAGAGATGTGGCTGCTACATGCATCCTTCTGAGAAGAATGGAATAAAATGATGCTCCAGAGGCCCTTTTCAAATTACTCATGAATTCCAAAACCCTAGACATCCAAAAACCTAACCCTAGAAGGTGAAACGCCAAAAGTCATGTGGGCCCTATGGGTAAGTTGGTGTAATTTAGTGCCTCAACTTCCTAGGGTCGTAACTTTTGCATACAACCTCCGTTTTAGGCGCGTGATAGCCCATTGGAAAGGTCTTTCAGAGAACTACACATTCCGTTGTCAAACTATCGATCGAAAAAACAACGTTTAGAGCCCCAAAACGGCCCCGAAAGTACAACAAGATGTGCTGACATGAAAACATATAAAATAAGCCAGTTGGATTAGGCGAGAGGCCACCCTTATCCACCTAGAGGATGTGTGGGGCTTCAGACGGCCCCAGAAGTGTAGAACCCACAATTACAAAGCAGTACAGAAGAACGTGTTGAACAAAAACGGAGACCATGAGCCAGTTGGAATAGGTGGGTGGCCACCAATATCCACCTGGATCATCATGGTTGTTTAATAATAATAATCTAATTTTTAGTGTTATATTGGTCATGACCTTAAAATTAGATCATTTGTATTAAATAACCAATATATACATCAATGCATACAATACTATGTGCACCACATTAGGGCTATCATATATATATATATATATATATATTACCGATGTGCCAAACAAATTTAACCATGTCGACGTGTTACCCTATCACACTCACTAAGGTAGGTTAAAATATTTTATAAAAAATATCATTCATGTTTTCAAAAAAAATCTTATCGATACACAAAATATATTTAACTACACCGGTGTGTAACCTTACCACATGCACTGAGGTAGGTTAAAATATTTTATAAAAAATATCCCCCATTTAAAAAAAGAAAAACTTATCAGTGCACCAAATAGATTTAACCGTGCCAGTGCGTAACCCTGCCACACGTAGCACTAGAGCTATAATTTTATAAAAAAAAATTCTTGTCAGTGCACCAAATAAATTCAACTACATCGATGCATAACCCTACCAAGCACATAAAGGTAGATTAAAATATTTAAAAAAAATTATCAATGAGTTTTTCATAAATATTTCTTGTCAAATGTGCCAAATAGATTTAACTGCACTGTATGTAACCCAAAAAATCAATAATTTAAAAATTATATATTATATGTGCACTAAACATATTTAACAACACCAATGTGTACCCTTGCCATGCGCACCATGGTATGTTAAAATATTTTTAAAAATATATCACCATCTTTTCAAAGAAATACTTGAAGATGCATACAATATATTTTAATTCCATCAATGTGTAACCCTACCATGTGCACTAAGGTAGGTTAAAATATTTTATGAGCAAATATCTATGGTGTGCCCTATACCTACACATGCATTGTTCTGTGAGCATATAGGGCACACTGTAGTAGGGGAAAAATATTAAACCAAATTTTTATTCAATTTTCATTTAGTGCTCCATACCCATACAAGCATTGGTGCTCCCTATCCCCTTTATGAGTGTCTCATTGTCTGGTGCTATCAAGTTGCCATTCTCCGTTCCTCCTTTTCCATGGCGAATTTGTCTTCATTTGGAATTTTTACAAACTGTACCAAATTTTCATCTTTTATCGAAACCGCAATCGTTCCTCTTCAGCAGAGAAGAGACTAAGAAAATTGATTGCTATCGCTTAATTTACATTTTTACCAATTTGAAATTTGAAATTAACCTTGCATTTCTTTGCTTTTTCAATTTTTTTGAAAAAAATGCCACTGGCGTGGCCCTAGGTTTCGCCCCGCACCAACTATTGATGCCTATATAGTCCAAATTTCTTTGCAGTGCTCCAAAAAATCATGAGTGCACCAAACAAATAAATATGTGACATGCACAATTATGTGCTTTCCGTTGTGCTAATGAATTTATGGAAGCAATGGGAGTAGTGCTCCCCATGA
This sequence comes from Picea sitchensis, assembly GCA_010110895.2. Classification (NCBI taxonomy): domain Eukaryota; kingdom Viridiplantae; phylum Streptophyta; class Pinopsida; order Pinales; family Pinaceae; genus Picea; species Picea sitchensis. The sequence continues at coordinate 20,015 of SNQJ01S0080437.1, read as the reverse complement.
GATTAAGTGCATTACACGTCCTTTGTAACAACACCAAGGGAAGGTGGTGTAGATATCAATAAATAAATTGGGCATAGGGGAAGTGTCAGTGTGCTTAAAATTTTTATTCCATTGATAATGATACATTTATTTTAAATGGTTGCATCGATTAGGTTTACACATGTTTTATGCAAAAAAAAATTCAATATTTAATGATAATTACAAATGGTGATTTAGTATAGATTGTTTATTATTATTATTATTATATATGTGTGTGTGTGTGTGTGTGTGTCCAATGAGAGTTGTATGTGAATTAGGGAAAGTCACAACAACAATGGGTCAACCGATGTACCTTCTTGAATATATGGGAGACACGGGGGAGGGAGAGGGATATGTTTCTGTGTTCAATTACATCTCAAACTCATCTCATTTTGAGAGATGTTGGCTTCCTCATGTTTTATGAGGAGACTAACTCCCTCAAAGGGAATACAAACTTATTGTCACAGTTGATCTGTTGTTGGGATAATGGCAGGGAAGCCTCAAGGTTGGTCTCGACCTATGGTTCCAACCCACAAGAGATGATTTGTATTCATCACCAAGCTATCTAGGAAGGGGGAGGATTTTCCCTATCTCTTCAATCTATTTCCTGGTGTGGTAAGAGATAGTCCATTGACATATATGTGCAAAGGTATATCATTGACATTACTAATCTCGGTGACCACCAAGTTTCTAGGGGGGAATTGAGATTGCATTCTTTTGGACTAAAGGATATTAGGTGCTTATGCCTTTATCATCATGGCACTAACAAACCATATTGTTGATGGGAAATGCATTGATTGACCTATTAAGTATTATATAGATATGTTATCTCACATGCCCATACTAATCATATGCTTTGCCATTATTTCACAATAGTTTTAAATTGCTCTAGATCATTGTCGTAATGTGTTTTAGGGTAGATGTATCTTTCCATTTGCTTTGGAGTTGTTTACTTTATTTATTGAGAGGGTTTTGGTGACTCAACTGACATTTGACCACCACCCTCCTTATTCAATGACTAATGTGTGTGTGCACATGTGGGGGTAGAGGTTGCCCAAGAGAGGCCAACCAAAGTACCCATGTAGGCTAGCAGGTGCAGATGTTTTTGCTCTCTTAATAGGAAGTGAGGACGATCATGTCCCTAATTTTGTAAAGTATCCATATGTAGGGATGGACTAGCAAGGATGTCCTAACATCCTCTTTACTCCAGCCAAGCTAGTAGATGTTAGAGGTAATATTATCATTATCTTTTGATTGTTCTAGTCATATATTTTTTTATTTGATTTAATGCACACATAATTTATTATAATATTTTGTTTAAATTATATAATTATTGCTGACTACTATTTTCCATCTATTGACTCATATGCTAGTAAGGGGCCTCCCTAGCCTAATGAAGAGATGGTTGAGGCTGGTGAGTTGCCTCATGCACGTAGATCTGACATGCCATGAAGACCAAATATGGTCTAAGTGGATATCAGTGGCCACCCACCTCTTCGACTGACTCAACATGGTTCTCCATCTTGGCAGTTTTATTATGATTTTTTAGGATTTTCTAGCTCCTAAACTTCTTGGGTCGTTTTGAGGCCCTAAATGATGTTTTATGGAAAATTTCAAGGCCTAGGTTTATTTTTGATACACCAAGGTCGTGTTGCAATATTGCATTCTTTAGTTAAACCTTTCCAACAAGGTATTATGCATGCCAAATAGAGATTGTATGCGAAAATTGTGCCACTAGGAAGTTGATGTAGAAACTAACCACCTTGGACCCAAAAAACACCTTTTTGGTGCTTCATCTCCCAGGGTTAGGGCTTTGGACCTTTAGGGTTCTTGCTTTATGTTAAAAGACCATCCTTTAAACCTCTTGTATTGTATCTTTGTAAATGAGAATAACCAACATGTCTCTCTTTTTAGAGATAAGCTACCGCCATTCTAGCCAGTTTGTGTTCAACAATATTCCGCTATTTTATTCATAAATAAAAGTTGGGTTTTCACTGTAGTAATGTGTTGTCTACTATATTCACGTGTGTGTTTCATTTTGTTCCCTATGCAATTCAGATCAGTGGTATTAGAGCAATCTTCTCCTTGTTTTTATTTTCTCGATGCATGTCCCCAACGAGGTCAAGGTATAGAGAGTTGGGTCTCAAGCTAGTTTCACCAAGAGACGACTGCTCTCACCATCCCAAGAAACCTCCCATGGCGAGGGGAAAGATAGATGACAGAGTAAGAGATCTTGTCAAGATGTTTCTTGAGGAAGCCTTCACGTGACAGAGGAACGAGATGATGGATGACTTCGCCCAAATCCTTCAACAATTGTCGACGGAGGGTGAAGAACCTTCAATAAGCAACCATTTCAGAGGTGTGACACCCTTCAAGGTACAAGTTAACTTTGATATCCCTTTATTTGGAGGATGGATATATATAGATTCTTTGAGAAAATGGTTAAATATGTTAGAGGGTTATTACTCTGTTTAAAAAAAAATCGACATCGAAAATATATCCTTCACACTCCTTAAAGCCCTTCTCCATGTCAAAGATTAGTGGGAAAGTTACCGCGAGAGACATAACAAAGATGAGTCTATAACATTCAGGATAAGACTTGCTTGGGTGGACTTTGTTGATTCCCCCAAGGAGGAATTCTACCTTGTTGGAAGTTATGATGACCAATACATGAGATGGACGACTCTACTTTAAGAGAGAGACTAGACAGTGTCAGAGCACACCGACATCTTCCATACCTCGCGCTCAAAAATGGGTATAAAATACTCCAAGAGGCACCTAGTTTTGAAGTACCACAGTGGCCTACATAGGTACATACAACTAGAGATGGATTTCTTGGACATATCCTCACTAGGAACCAATTATCAATATGCTGTCAAAATCGAGCAAAACTTTAAACATCAGAATAAGTGAGAGTTTGGGTCTATAAATCAACCACAACAAAAGTATGGTAAAGGTAGCCCTAACTCGCAAAACAAGGGACAGAGCAGGGATAGCCAACCTCAATACAACTAGTCCAAGCCATAGGCAAAGAAGGGTAATGAGAAGTCAAAGAAGGACATTGGAAAGTGATGT
>SNQJ01S0080437.1:0-11508 GCA_010110895.2 Picea sitchensis | reverse complement strand
ATATATATATATGTCCAATGAGAGTTGTATGTGAATTAGGGAAAGTCACAACAACAATGGGTCAACCGATGTACCTTCTTGAATATATGGGAGACACGGGAGAGGGAGAGGGATATGTTTCTGTGTTCAATTACATCTCAAACTCATCTCATTTTGAGAGATGTTGGCTTCCTCATGTGTTATGAGGAGACTAACTCCCTCAAAGGGAATACAAACTTATTGTCACAGTTGATCTGTTGTTGGGATAATGGCAGGGAAGCCTCAAGGTTGGTCTTGACCTATGGTTCCAACCCACAATAGATGATTTGTATTCATCACCAAGCTATCTAGGAAGGGGGAGGATTTTCCCCATCTCTTCAATCTATTTCCTGGTGTTGTAAGAGAGAGTCCATTGACATATATGTGCAAAGGTATATAATTGACATTACTAATCTCGGTGACCACCAAGTTTCTAGGGGGGAATTGAGATCGCATTCTTTTGGACTGGAGGATATTAGGTGCTTATGCCTTTATCATCATGGCACTAACAAACCATATTGTTGATGGGAAATGCATTGATTGACCTATTAAGTATTATATAGATATGTTATCTCACATGGCCATACTAATCATATGCTTTGCCATTATTTCACAATAGTTTTAAATTGCTCTAGATCATTGTCGTAGTGTGTTTTAGGGTAGATGTATCTTTCCATTTGCTTTGGAGTTGTTTACTTTATTTATTGAGAGGTTTTTGGTGACTCAATTGACATTTGACCACCACCCTCCTTATTCGATGACTAATGTGTGTGTGCACATGTGGGGGTAGAGGTTGCCCAAGAGAGGCCAACCAAAGTACCCATGTAGGCTAGCAGGTGCAGATGTTTTGGCTCTCTTAATAGGAAGTGAGGATGATCATGTCCCTAATTTTGTAAAGTATCCATATGTAGGGATGGACTAGCAAGGATGTCCTAACATCCTCTTTACTCCAACCAAGCTAGTAGATGTGAGAGGTAATATTATCATTATCTTTTGATTGTTCTAGTCATATATTTTTTTATTTGATTTAATGCACACATAATTTATTATAATATTTTGTTTAAATTATACAATTATTGTTGACTACTATTTTCCATCTATTGACTCATATGCTAGTAAGGGGCCTCGCTAGCCTAATGAAGAGATGGTTGAGGCTGGTGAGTTGCCTCATGCACGTAGATCTGACATGCCATGAAGACCAAATATGGTCTAAGTGGATATCAGTGGCCACCCACCTCTTCCACTGACTCAACATGGTTCTCCATCTTGGAAGTTTTATTATGATTTTTTAGGATTTTCTAGCTCCTAAACTTCTTGGGCCGTTTTGAGGCCCTAAATGATGTTTTATGGAAAATTTCAAGGCCTGGGTTTATTTTTGATACACCAAGGTCGTGTTGCAATATTGCATTCTTTAGTTAGACCTTTCCAACAAGGTATTGTGCATGCCAAATAGACATTATATGCGAAAATTGTGCCACCAGGAAGTTGATGTAGAAACTAACCACCTTGGACCCAAAAAACACCTTTTTGGTGCTTCATCTCCCAGGGTTAGGGCTTTGGACCTTTAGGGTTCTTGCTTTATGTTAAAATACCATCCTTTAAACCTCTTGTATTGTATCTTTGTAAATGAGAATAACCAACATGTCTCTCTTTTTAGAGATAAGCTACCACCATTCTAGCCAGTTTGTGTTCAACAATATTCCGCTATTTTATTCATAAATAAAAGTTGGGTTTTCACTGTAGTAATGTGTTCTCTACTATATTCACGTGTGTGTTTCATTTTGTTCCCTATGCAATTCAGATCAGTGGTATTAGAGCAATCTTCTCCTTGTTTTTATTTTCTCGATGCATGTCCCCAACGAGGTCAAGGTATAGAGAGTTAGGTCTCAAGCTAGTTTCACCAAGAGACGGTTGCTCTCACCATCCCAAGAAACCTTCCATGGTGAGGGGAAAGATAGATGACAGAGTAAGAGATCTTGTCAAGATGTTGCTTGAGGAAGCCTTCACGTGACATAGGAACGAGATGATGGACGACTTCGCCCAAATCCTTCAACAACTGTCGATGGAGGGTGAAGAACCTTCAATAAGCAACCATTTCAGAGGTGTGACACCCTTCAAGGTACAAGTTAACTTTGATATCCCTTTATTTTAAGGATGGATATATATAGATGCTTTGAGCAAATGGTTAAATATGTTAGAGGGTTATTACTTTGTTTAAAAAAAATTCGACATCGAAAATATATCCTTCACACTCCTTAAAGCCCTTCTCCATGTCAAAGATTAGTGGGAAAGTTACCACAAGAGACATAACAAAGATGAGTCTATAACATTCAGGATAAGACCTGCTTGGGTGGACTTTGTTGATTCCCCCAAGGAGGAATTCTACCTTGTTGGAAGTTATGATGACCAATACATGAGATGGACGACTCTACTTTAAGAGAGAGACTAGACAGTATCAGAGCACACCAACATCTTCCATACCTTACGCTCAAAATTGGGTATAAAATACTCCAAGAGGCACCTAGTTTTGAAGTACCATAGTGGCCTACATAGGTACATACAACTAGAGATGGATTTCTTGGACATATCCTCACTAGGAACCGGTTATCAAAATGCTGTCAAAATCGAGCAAAACTTTAAACATCGGAATAAGTGAGAGTTTGGGTCTATAAATTAACCACAACAAAAGTATGGTAAAGGTAGCCCTAACTCGCAAAACAAGGGACAGAGCAGGGATAGCCAACCTCAATACAACTAGTCCAAGCCATAGGCAAAGAAGGGTAATGAGAAGTCAAAGAAGGACATTGGAAAGTGATGTGAGTTCCACAAAATACCCTAGCACAACACTAATGAATGTCACTCAAAACAATCATTGTTGGTTGAGCTTAAATAAAAAAGAGTCAGACCCTGACTTAGAATCTGATTCAGGATAGGATAAGGGAAACTAGATCATCAATGTAGAACCCAATGCTAACATCGCAATCGCAAAGATCTAACCAAACAAGTCTGAGGAGCTTGAGAATGGGGGGGCAACTCTTCCATTCACATATGTGGGTGAAGGGGATCCCACTACATTTCATTATTGATAGCACGATCTAGAAGAACCTTATCTCTGTCGAGGTCATAAAGAGATTGAAGCTACAGAAAATGCCACACCCCCAACCATACACCATCAGTTGGTTGAGCCAAGGATGGGACCTTCACATTAGCCAACAATGTTTCCTATCATATGGCATAAAGCCCTTCAAAGATGTAGTATTGTGTGATGCTGCCCCACTCAAAGTTTATGACATTTTTGTAGGACAACCCTATTTGTGGAAACATCATGATTTTTATGAGTCCTGGCTCCATAGTGTCATTGTTACTTTGAGAGGCCATCCCTATAGGGTACTAGAGGTAGTTTTGACTGCTAAAATTTCATTGATCTTGACAAAACAATGTCGAAAGGTAATCTCTCAGACTACAAAGTTTGTCCTCTTCATGGTTTGGTCAAAAGTTGAACGAAAGGTCACTGTGACCACCACAAATTTAGCACGAGAACTCTCTACACAACAAAAGGAAGTGGACAAGAATGTAGAATGGTCCAATATATAGATGCTCCCTTTTGGAGAATGAGGAAATAAAGCATCAAATTCAAGAGCTCATCTGAAAGAGCCACATTTGACTGAGTTCCTCGACTTTTGGGAGCCCAATTGTGTTGGTGCAGAAGAAGGATGACATATGGAGACTTTGTATTGATTATATATCCATGAACAAAATCATTGTCAAGAACCGATACTTGATCACCTAGATTGACAATCTTCTTGATTAGCTTAAGGTGTCAATTTCTTTAGTAATATTGATATGAAGTCGAGCTACCATTAGGTTCCAATATAACAAATTGATATATGGAAGACAATTGATATATAAAGAAGGCCTTTTTGAGTGGTTGGTCATGCCTTTTGGCTTGACTAATGCTCCAATGACATTCATGAGGATGATAGATGATACCTTGCGATCGTTCACATATTCTTTTGTTGTCATATATTTGGATGACATCCTCATCTTTAGTTGGACCCGGGAAAAATATTTGTATCACATTCAACGGGCCCTGAGCACCTTGTGACAACATAATTTATACGCCAATCTAGAGAAATTCTGATTTGGCATGCAAAGAATTCAATACTTAGGATACATCATGGACGAACATGGGGTGCATGTGGAACCAAACAATATCCGAGTAATTTTTGATTGGCCAACCCCAAAAACTCTGATAGAGCTCCACAACTTCTTGGGCCTTGCCAACTCCTACCATAGGTCCATGTTGGGGTTCTCTCATATCACTTGGCCTCTAAGTCAAGTGACCAAAGGTGGAGCTAAAGCCAAGTTTTCCTGGTCTGAATCACAAAAAAAAACATTCCAAGATCTGAAACACCACCTCTACTCTGCACCAGTTGTCACATTACTAAACATGCAACAACCATTTGAGATTGAGACAGATACCTCTAACTATGTTATTGGTGTAGTCCTCACTCAACAAGAACATTCAGTGGCCTACCACAATGAGACACTATCTAATGTTGTTCACAAATATCCCACCTATGATAAGGAGATGTACTCCATTGTGCAAGCATGTTGATACTGGAAGCATTATATTTTGGAAAAGGAAACGATCATCCACACTGATCACAAGCGTCTGCAATTCATGCAGACATAAGGAAAGTTGCAGGATGACCTCCCTAAGAAGTGCTCCACATACCTACAACAATTCCACTTGAACATTAAATACAAGAAGGGCAGTGCCAACCATGTTGCAAACTGCCTCAGTCGGTCCTCGGTCGTGGCACTAACCATAAGTCTTAAATCTTGTGGGAACGAGACCTCCAGGTGGCCACAATTATACAACAATGACTTTGACTTTATTGTTACTTATCAAACATTGAGTGTAGGCAAACAAGTCTTAAAATTCCACCTCTAGGATGCACTCTTGTGCTATTTGGGTCATATTTGTGTTCCTTCAAGTAAGTGTGCAAAGCTAATTTTGGAGGCACATTATAGTTGGGTCGAAAGGCACTTCGGTGTGGAGAATATAGTAGCAATACTTAAAAAATATCTCTACTAGACAAATCTTTGACACAACGTCTGCCGATTTATCAGGTTGTGCACTACATGTGCCATCACTAAACCATCCATCAAGAAGCAAGGGTTATACGCTCCTTTCTCTACCCCAAGCAATCCTTGCAAGTCATTCTTTATCGATTACATGTCAATTTTTCCCTCCACCAAACATGGTCACAATTATGTCTTTGTGGTTGTCGATCGGTTCTCTAAGATGGCCATTTTGGAACCATGTAAAAAGAGTATCACAACCAAGGCCAATGTTAGGCTCTTCTTTGAGCATGTTCAGGTTCATTTTGGGATACGATGGACCATTATTTCATATAGGGACAACATGTTCCTCATTACCTTATGGTCAAACCTATGGTCTTTGATGGACACCAAGTTGATCAAATCTACTGCCTTTCACCCCCAAATAGATGGGAAAACGAAAGTGGCCAATGGGATGATTATGCATATCCTGCACATGTACAACTCCAAGCATCCATGTACATGGGATGAAAGCCTTCCATATGTTCAACATGGTTATACAAATCCCTCCATGGCTCTATTGGCCTCAACCCTTTTTAGGTGTGATTGGAGTTCCAACCATTGGCCCCATTGATGTAACTCTTCCCATTCCATATTCACTGACAGAGTCCTCCCATGCTCAAAACAAGGTAGAAAAAACAACCAAATTTTTTAAATGGATCCATCACGTCCAACAATTGGTTCATGATATGTTTCATAAGGCCAATGCCAAATACAAGTAGCGACGTGACCAACATCGGGTTCCACATAAGTTTTAGGTTGGTGGCAAGGTATGGTTGCATTTGCAGAAAGAGCGCCTCATGAGCCCCCATAGGAAGCTCATATCACTCTAATATGGGCCTTACACCATCACAAAGGTTGTGGGTGAAAATGATTTCAAATTGAGTAATCCTCCTTCCCTTGGCTTGCACCCAGTATTTAACGTGGAGCTACTTCGACCATATTTCCCACCTTTGTTGGACACCTCAGAGGTGGTTGAGCAATTGGCCCCTACATAACTCAATCCCAACTACAATTGGATCATATCATGGACACCAAGATGAAGGGAACCTGCTAGCAGAGCATAGAACTCTATCGAGTTGTTAAAGCATGACAATTTATTTGGCAAGGCAAATGGCTCACCAAGATTCAGATTCAACAAAAGTATCTCCATCTATTGCAAGAACTTGACACAATGGGGACCATTGCTTCCTAAGGGGGGAGGATTGATACAGTAGGAGATAGGTGGACACCCACATTTTCCATTGACTCAACATGGTTCTGCATCTTGGAAATTCTATTATAATTTTTTAGGATTTTTTTGGTCCTAAACTTCTAAGGACGTTTTTTTAAATGACCCTAAATAATATTTTCAGAGACATTTCAGAGCCTAGGTTTGAGTTTGACACACCATGGCCATGTTGCAATATTTTAGTCCTTAGAGCTTTCCAATGAGCTACTATGTAGGCCAAATGAAGATTGTATACAAAAGTTGTGCCCCTAGAAAGTTGATGTAGAAACTAACCACCTCAACCCAAAAACATACATTTTTGGTGCTTCACCTCCAAGGGTTAGGGTTTTGGACCTTTAGGGTTATTGATTTATGTTAAAATACCATCATTTTGACCTCTTGTATTACCTTTTTGCGAACAAGCATAAGATACATCTCTCTCTCTTCAAATATAAGCTACCACCATTCTAGCCAATTTATGCTCTACAATATTCCATTATTTTATTCATTGATAGAAGTTGGGTTTTCACTGTAGTATTGTGATATCTGCTATATTCATGTGCATGTTTAATTTCATTCCCTATACCAAATCAAAATCACATATTTGATCACTAGGTCAAGGATTAGTTGTGTACACTGATGGTTAGCTTTGGAGTAGTGCTAGTACGACCCATAGTGATAGTACACGATCACCAACTTGCATATGCCTATGGAAGCCTTCCCTACAATATGACATCGTTAATGTGTCATATTGTTTGTATCCCCATCCTACTCTAGAGGGTGAGGGTTGATGAGCGATAAATTGTAAGACATGCTCATTCATCTTCTTCATATGTTTCACCTTCAAATGATGAGATGTCTGACGACACTCTTCCTCCTCCTCCTCCTCCTCCTCTTGTGCCACTAGTTTCTCCTACCAATGCACCCACTAATCCGCCCACCGATCCACCTATTTCTCTACCTACTGCACCAATTGTTGATCCTATAGCCAATTTCTTATTGACACATTTAGAGCATGGAGATATATAACAGAGTGTGGCTAAATTCTTATGTAGTAGAGGTATTGATGCCTTTGGTTATGGTGGCGAACCTAATAGTAGTTGACATTTATATTAATTATTGTGATGTATATTTGACATGTATATTGATTGTTGTGATGTATATTTGACATATATATTGATTTCGATATTATCATTCATGTGTATTATGCCTTTTCATATCAAGTTGATGTTAATGACAAAATGATTCAAGTGTTTGGTGAATCTCAAGTGGTTATCAAATGGATGGAAGGATCCACTATTTGTGAACACTTCTTGTTGCATCCTATATATGAGGAGATTCGTTTTATAAAATCTATGTTTCTCTCCATCACCTTTCATTGTATATTTGAAGAGTAGAATATGCACGTGGATGGTTTGTCAAAAGATGGCTTAAATTTGGATCTAGACAGATGATTGATTTGGGAGGAGTGGGATGGTCAAACTTCTTGTTACTTCCATGATCATTTCTTTTAGTTTCTTTTAGTCTTTTACATAGATTGGTACCCATTGTCATAATTTGATCCGGTCTCATATTGAAAAGTGTGATTTTTTAAAATGTTTTGTAAGGTTCTAATCTAGGTAGGTTTTTTAGTCTTAGTTTTTTGTAATCATCCCAAGAACATAAGGGGATGAATATTATGAGAGCTCTATATGAGTTTTTATCAATATGAAATAATTATAGTTTTGATACTGTGTAAAGGAGGTTAAAGATCCTGAGAGAGAAGTGTTATTCTGCACATGGATGTTATGCAATGCTCTTTAGCAACTTAAGAATGTAATCTCTATGTGAAAGGAATTATGAATTTTTTTCTGTGGAAAAGAATATTGATGTTTATTTTATTTTATTTTATTTTTTATTTATTTTTATTAATAAAATGTATTATGTATATATCAATGATTAACACTATTTATTTCTATTCTTAGTCTACGTAATTTTTCAAATCATGGAGTTGCTCTTTCCCTTGAGCGTGATGGATAGGGTTTTACCTTAGCTACTCGTTGCCTTTGCACAAGTCGGGCCCGCGACCCATGACTCTCTCTTCTTCGTCGACCATGGTGGCGACATCATCCATTTCTGCGGGTGCCCCAGGCAATGAGGCTGTTCCATGTTGATTTTTCTAATTTCCAGATCTGATAATTATTGCCTTATGATTTCCAGATCCGATAAGGCAATAATTACACACTGAAAATTTCAACTGAAATAAAACTGCAGCGGAAATAATAGAATCATAGAGACATAGCCATGCACAATAGACACAATAATTTTACCTTGGGAAAGCCAACATTGGGAGAAAACCCAACAACTTTTCTTAAGAAGAATTCAAGCCATAAAGTACATCACCATCCAATGAAGAAACCATCACATAGAAATTTGTGCCCTAGTGTGAGCAGGATCCCTCAAGGATAGCTCAATACTAGACAAGGATAGTGCACTACCAAAAATAACTATCAATATTCTCTAGGAAAATTTCGCTAGAACTGTTGTTGCTGTTGCATTGCAGCTACTAGACTTATGCACTAGTTGAGGAGAGTTGTGAGATGTGTAATAATGAAATTATCCAAGCTTTATTTATAGTAATCTATATCACCTTTATTTACTTGTGGGGCCAAATTCTTCTTTTGTCCGTAATAATTCATTTAATGCTTTTCCCAGGTTTCTTTAATTTTTTAATGGTATTTGACTCGTCTTCTTGGATTTCTTCAATGACTAGAAAAGTTGTCCTTGATGATCCTTATCCACACAACTATGTCTAGCACCTCGGGTCTTTTACCCATCCTTGTAAAATCACCATGACTAAGGACAAAGACCACACCAAGGCCATTCACCACAGGTACACCCCTGTGAGTGAGTGTAAGCCCAATGTTATCTAACACGTGGAAAGCACCCCAAGCACCTCGAGTCCATATCACTCCTTGTCATGATCAAGGAAGGACTATGCTTGGGCCCATTTACCACAAGTACACCCTTGTGATAAATGTATCCTATCTCCCTTGGTTTGCATCCCAATCTAGGAGAAGGTTTACCCGATGCTTACCAGAGCCATTCACTGCAGGTACACCCCTGTGGGTGAATGTCTACCCGATGCTACCACACGTTGGAGGAACACTAGCACCTCAAGTATTTTGTCCTTTGAAGACTATGTTTGGGCCATTCACCACAGATACACCCTTGTGAGTGAGTGTATGCCCTATGTTGCCTCATGGAGAACCATCAACACCTCGAGTCTTTTTTCCTTTGAAGACTACGCCAGAGCCATTCTCCACTAGTCAAATCAACATGACCAATCCCCGTAGAATGTCTACCCGATTCTTCCCAAACATCAACATTCTGCATCATGCCAAGCTTGTCTCTAGAGCACCTCGAGTCTTTTTCACTCCTAGTCAAATCAACATGACTAATAGGAGAAAGACTGTGCATGGGCCATTCACCACTAGCCAAATCAACATGGCTAATCCCGTGAGTGAATGTGTCGTTCTTCTCATTCAAATCAACATGACCACTCTGGGAGAATGTCTACCTGATGCTACTCATTTGTCCATTGCCTTGGACAAAAGCTTGGTGAGAATGTCTGCAATATGCTCATCTGTGAATGTGTACTGGAGCTTCATTGCTCCCTTCTGTACCATGTCTCAGATGATCTGTAATCTCCTCATCTACATATGTGTGCTAGAGCTTCACTGCTCCCTTCTACATCATGTCTTGGATGAAGTGATATTTGATCTCAAGCTCCTGATCAAAGAGTCATGTAAGAAGTTTTTAAAGCCATATTGCTTTGCGACATGTGACATTGGTTGTGATAAACTCTACCTTTGTCGTGTTGAGTGCTATAGAAGTCTGCTTCTTGCTAAACCAGGCTATCATAGCTGATCCTAAGCTGAAGCAACACCCCTAGGTGCTCTTTCTTTCCATTGCACTCCCTACTTGGTCAGAATTTGTATATCCCTGCAGCCTCACTTCACCACCTGAGACATATCTCAGACCATATCCAACTGTACCACGTAGGTACCTCAACACATGCTTTGTTGTAATCCAATGGAAATGTCTCAGCTCAACCATAAACTGGCTTAAGGTGCTCTCTATAATGCAAATATTAGGCCTGATATTAACCAAGTACATCAAGGATCCAATCAACTACCTGTACATAGTGGGATCCACCAAATCTAAATCTGAAGCAGAATCACTCAGCTTCTTCAGATCTGTCATCATAGGCGTAGCCATGGACTTGTATTCCATCATATTGAATTTGCTCAAAATCTCAATTGTGTACTTCTCTTGTCCAAGGAAGATATCACCTGGTCTCTGTCACACCTCCAATTCCAAGAAATAATGCATAAAGCCAAGATCCTTCATTTCAAACTCTAATTTCAACTCCCTCTATCACTGAAGAAAACCCTATTGTCTAGTCTGCTTCACTGGTTACTCCCTATGTGATTGAGGCAAAACCCATACCCTAGTCCTCTTGACTGGTTGCCTCCTCTGTCACTATAGAAAAACCTACTAAAAAAAGTGGATCCTCCCAGGAGGTCTCACATCTCCTAGAAGCCTCCTTCCTTTGAAGCTTCTATCTCGCCTCCTTAACTCATGACACCTGTTTGTTAGTCCTGGAAGATGTCCCACCTGAACTTGAGGGGGAACTCCCTCTGAATGATCGACTCTCCCTCTGAGACAACCAACTCTCTCTAAGATCAGGCTCATTTTGAGTCTGTACAATCTTCAGATCCATATGCTTCCTCTACACTTGTTGACTTCCTCTGAAATCTGATCTCCTATGAATAGTCATGTGAGGATACTTCTCCCTATTGGATCTTGAGGACCAACTCCCTCTAGCTCCCTTTGAGTTGGTACTTGGTGGGGCCACCTGCCTCATCACTGGTGGAGCCACCTGCTCCTCTTCATAACTAGAAGGTTTGGAATCAATGATGTGACTCCATATAGTTTGAGAATCTCTGAGGTCACTTACTCTCCCTGAAAGTATCACGGGGAGTTGCATGCCTTTTTGCATTTTGCAAACTGTCATGAAGCCAAGATGGCCTCTTCCTGGTCACTACAACATCTCTAGGTAGATCCACTAGACCTGATGACTCCTCCTAATAGTTTGAAGAATGAACAAT
>SNQJ01S0080436.1:10915-46599 GCA_010110895.2 Picea sitchensis | reverse complement strand
GCATTTCGTTTCTGTCCTGCATATTTTATATATCTGGTATCTTGCAAATTATGACTTTATGTCCTCCCCATGACAAAACACAAAAACATGAATGAGGACATCCCTTGTTATATTTCAACAATGTTCGCTCAACACTTGAAATACCAGTCTTAAGTGATGTTCATGCTCCTCTTCAGACTTAGAATAGACAAGTATGTCATCCAAGAACACTATGACAAACTTATCCAAATAATTTATGAATATTCCATTCATTGAGAACATAAAGACAACTGGTGCATTGGTCAGTCCAAATGGCACCACTACAAATTCATAATTCCCATACCTAGTCCTAAAGGTTGTCTTATGAATGTCTTCTTCCTTAATTCTTACTTGATCGTATCCTCATGTCAGGTCAATCTTTGAAAATATCTTTGCTCCTCTTACCTGATCAAAGAGGTCATCAATTTTGGGTAGAGAATACTTGTTCTTTATAATATACTTATTCTATTGTCGAAAGTCAATACATAGCCACAAGGTTCCATCCTTATTTTTGACAAAGAGTATTGGTGCTCCCCAAGGTGAAACACTTGGATGTATGTACCGTTTCTTCAACAATTCCTCCAACTACATTTGTAATTATTTTAACTCTGGTGTGCTCATTCTGTAAGGTGTTTTTGACACTGGGGAAGCTCCTGGCACTAAATCAATAGAGAAATATATCTCCCTTTTTGGTGGAAACCCTATTATTTCTTGGAATACATCCTCAAATTCTTGTAGTATTGAGAAATATTCAAGGCTTGGCCCCTTTTTCTTTTCTGGCTCCTCCACATGGGTTGCATACAATTGAAATCCTTTCCTAAAACATCTCTTCAGCCATAAGGCTGAAAAATCCCTTATAGAGATGGGTTTTGGAACTCCTTTCACAATGCTTTGTTTTCCATCATCAAGACATGTAAATGTCTTTCCATGACAATCTAGGACAACATGATGCTTTTCCAGCTAATCCATTCCAATTAGAATATCATAAGACCCCAATGGTATGATATTTAGATCATAATTTGTATTCACACCATTAAGACTTATGGAACATCCTATGACCATATCATGGATTCTCCTTTTGGTTCCAGTGGCTAGTTGAACCAAACTTGATTTTCCAATCTTACTTTTTTCCAGATGTAATATATCCACTATTTTAGGATCAATGTAACAATGAGTTTCTCATGAATCAATTAAAATAGAAACAAGATGATTTATGATCTTACCTTCCACCTTGATCATATTTGACTGGTACTCTTCTTGTCGATCATCTAAATATGCATAGATTATTCCCATATCTTCGACTGTTGTAGCCTCTTGGATGTTGTGCACAGTCTTCACTTTGTCCTTTATGTGTCAAAAATCCTTGTACATGTGATATTCTTTGCATCCCAAACATTGGATAGGTGGTCTTCCCCTTTGTCCCAAAGAGTCTTATTTCTTGGATTCACCTTTAGAATACTGATCTTGATGATTTCTATTAGGATCATTCCTATTGAAGGGAGGTTTGAATCCTTTCCTCCTCTAATCAGACTTATCCTTATTCTTATCCTTCCAAAATTTTTGTAGGGATTCTAAGCCTTGGCCTTGCTCATACAGGTATTTATCATTCCTGATGGCCTCAGTCAAGGTATTGGGCTCATCATACCTCATATTTTATTTATAAAAGGATGACAGTCCACTCAAAAACCTATGTATATTTACCTTTTCATCATTTATAAACCCAACATATTTTAACAATCCCAATAACTTATTCTCATATTCTACAATAGTCATGCTTCCCAGCCCGAGTTCAAAGAACTCCTGCATTTCTTGTCATAGAAATGCTCTGAGAGTTACTCCTTCTGGAAGTAATTCTTGAAATCTTTCCAAGTGTTCCTATTCTCATTAATATCTTCAACTTGATTTAGTTGATCCCATCACATTGTAGATTTCCCATGTAAATGGTAGGTGGAAATTCAAACTTCTAGATTTAATGAATAATTATGCAATTGAAAATATCTCCTGAGTCCAAGCAACCATGCTTCAGTGTCATCCTCCCTTTATCTTTCACCATCAAAGGATGGTGGCTTGAGATTCCTCATCTCTCCTTGAAAATTGTCCATATCTTGTCTCCTTCTTTGGTGCCTAACAGAAGACACCTCTAGGCTGCTTACAAAATCTTCCAATGCATAAAAATTTCTTGCTGAGTAAGGAGGTGAGTGGTGTCTATGAGTTCTTCTAGCACTTATTGAATGACCAACCTTTCCATGATCATCTCTTATTTTATGAAACCTGCCTTCTTCCTCTTCTTTGATCCATTCTTGGCTTGAATTTACAATTGATTTAAGCTCTGTAGCACTCGATAATTTATCTGAATTTTCTCCCTCATAAGCCTCTTGTTTTCTTCCTTGTAGCTCTGCCCTTCTATTTTCAGGCTTCTTACAGTTTCAAGCAATGTTTATTTATCCCCTCGACCCTTGCATCCATTAGATTTTGTCTCCACATTGCCAATTCTAGTATTTTGGCCTTCGACATCCTTATCATGGCTGGAGGCTCCCTCTCCTTCCATTTCTTCAATACGCATTCTGAGATGACATGTTTAAACCCCTTAATTCTATAAAATGTTCAAGCGACCATTGATCCACTATTTTAGGATCAATGTAACAATGACTTGCTCCTGAATCAATTAAAATAGCAATAAGATGATTTATGATCTTACCTTCCACCTTGATCATATTGGATTGGTACTCTTGTTTTCGATCATCTAAATATGCATAGATTATTCCCATATCTTCGACTGTTGTAGCCTCTTGGACGTTGTGCACACTATTCACTCTGTCCTTTCTGTGTTGGAAATCCTTGTACATGTGATCTTCTTTGCATGCCCAACATTGGATAGGTGGTTTTCCCATTTTTCCACAGGAGTCTTGTTTCTTGAATTCACCCTTAGAATACTGATCTTGATTATTTCTATTAGGATCATTCCTATTGAAGGGGGGTTTGAATCCTTTCCTCCTCTGATCAAACTTCTCCTTGTTCTTATCCTTCCAATATTTCTGAAGGGATTCTTTGCCCTGGCCTTGCTCATACAGGTATTTATCCTTCATGACGGCCTCAGTCAAGGTCTTTGGCTCATCATACCTAATATTTTATTTATGAAAGGCTGGCAGTACACTCAAAAACCTCTGTATCTTTACCTTTTAATCGTTTATAAACCCAATATAATTTAACAATCCCAATAACTTCTTCTCATATTCTTCCATAGTCATGCTTCCTAGCCTGAGTTCAAAGAACTCCTACATTTTCTTGTCATAGAAATTCTCTGAGAGGTACTCCTTTTGGAAGTACTTATTGAAATCCTTCCAAGTGATCCTATTCTCGTTAATATGTTCAACTTGATTTAGTTGATCCCATCACATTGCATCTTTCCCATCTAAATGGTAGGTGGAAATTAGGGCTTATAGATTGATGAATAATAATAAAATTGAAAATATCTCTTGAGTTCAAGCAACCATGCTTCAACATCATCCTCCCTTTCTCTTTCACCATCAAAGGATGGTGGCTTGAGATTCCTCATCTCTCCTTGCAAGCTGTCCATCTCTTGTCTCCTTCTTTGGTGCCTAATAGGAGACACCTCTAGGCTGCTTACATAATCTTCTAATGCATAAAACATTCTTGCTGAGTAAGGAGGTGAGTGGTGTCTATGAGTTCTGCTAGCACTTCTTCAATGACCAACTCTTCCACAATCATCTCTTATTTCATGACACTTGCCTTCTTCCTCTTGATTCAATCCATTCTTGGCTTGACTTTACAGTTGTTTTAATCTATGCAACACTCAAGAATTTATCTAAATTTTATCCCTCATCAGCCTCTCATTGTCTGCCTTGTAGCTTTGCAGTTCTATTTTTAGGCTTCTTATAGTTCAAAGCAATGTTTCTTTCTCCCCTCGACCCTTGCATCCATTAGATTTTTTCTCCACATTGCCAATTCTACTATTCTAGCCTTCGGCCTCCTTATCATGGTTGGAGGACCCCTCTCCTTGTTCCATTTATTCAATACGAATTCTGAGATGATGTGTTTAAACCCCTTAATTATGCAAAATGTGCAAGCGACCATTTTGTTAGAAGTAAGCATATGATGAACAAAATTTTCCAAACCATGTAATAGGTCCCTTTTCTTCTCAATTCATTAAGAACATATATGTATCAATATGCATTATATAAAACTTCCATGTTATCCCTTAGCCAATATAGAATTTAATTCTGCATAGGAACTCCCTTCAAACCACTTCCCCAGGTGACCACAGCTCGAAACCGTGACCAAATCCTTCCTGGCAGTTTTGGTGTTAGAAGTTACTATATCAGAGATCATGTGGTTGAAAATCGATTGAGGGAGGAGATCGAAGGTCAACAATAATTACAGGCTGACAACGTGCTCACTCTTTATTGGAGAGATCTATCATCACAATTTCAAAAGTTCTCACCCAAATATCCTTTAAATCATGGTCATTGATCCCTTGTCCCAACGAGATCAATGGTGTTGGAAAATAGTGGGATGTGAACTAGAACATCTGCTAATTTTTCCTCCTTCCCCTGCAATGGTTCCCCACCATCGATTTTGTTTTCATAGATCAAAGATTGTTTGCGGGTCCTACTTCCTTAATTCCCTTCTCCAATATCACACTCACGGGTGCTATCTCCTTCCTCACCTGTGACCTTGGGCTATGACCCAAGGCTTACCCTCCTGGGCTCTTCGCAACTTTGGAACCTTCAGCCAGGACCATATCAATGGTCCTCGTCGTCATTCACGATCAATGATCAAGATCCACTTTGGGACTCTGTGCTTCAGGAATTCGACACTTTTAACCTTCGATTTCCCCCAGAGTACTTTGTACCCAAAGTTATAGATCAGGCACCACACATCCATGTAAAATCAACGACTCTATTCCATTTCGGGACTTCGACCTTTGGAAGTCTCAACTTCCCCCGCTTTCTTCCTCTTGGAACACTTTGACTTGGAGTTCATGATCTGTTGATGTGTGTCCTCCCACAGATCGATGAATATGAATTACTTTGGCTCTTCAAGCTTCAGGAGTTTCAAACTCTCTGCCTTCACTTTCTCCTGGAGTGATTTCACTCGAAGTCGATGATCCATCGATGCGTGTCTCTCACAGATCAATGGTTGTGAATCGCTTTGGCTCTTCGAGCTTTGAGAGTTTCAAACTCTTCACCTTCACTTTCTCTTAGAGTGTCAATCCTTCGAACCATCACGAGATCTATGATTCACATTCATTTGCACGTAGATATAATGGTTGAGACTTAAACCTACTCAACCTTTTTCTTCACCTTCATCGGATGACCCTTATTCACCTGCCCTCCGATCCAACAATCTTGAATCTCTCTTGATCCCACCATGTCGATCGCTCCCAAATTTGAAAGGGACAGTCACGATCCTTTGATCCCTTACAAAGGATCTCTGACATTCTAGCTCTTGCGTAGATTCTGCAACGCCATCCCTCTTGAGATTTTCAACTTCAAGGTCAGAATTCCATCTCAACCATGAGAATCTAACCAAAAAACCTGAGCCATATTGGCGCGGTGTTTCAATCAGAAGCTTTGATACCAATCTGTAACATCCCCGACCACCCACAGGCCAGGGTACGCCCCATTCAAGCCCACCCTTGGACTTCTTTCTCTTACCGATAGATTGCTTTTAAATTAATAAGGATTCATAAAAGAAAATATATAATGACATGCACATCAATAACCAACAATAATGCATATTCTAAAGATTCAATTAAATGATAAATAAATACATAGTATAATACATTCATATACAGGTAAATAATACCATAACATAGAGAACTTATCTTTATAAAATGTTACACCAAATGGTTGCAAACCAAGGACGTTCCACCCAACCATAGACACTACTGTTCCAAATATCAACAACAGTATCACCCCAGGGCTAGGGCTATGAATCCACAAGGATGGTTCTAGAGTGTTACTTGGCTTCCCAAACAAGTCAACACTTAATCTCTCACAGGATTTCCCAATAATCACAACAATCCAAGTACCCATCTCTCTTCTACCTAGCCTATACCACCCAAGAGAATGGACATAGA
Organism: Picea sitchensis; assembly: GCA_010110895.2. Classification (NCBI taxonomy): domain Eukaryota; kingdom Viridiplantae; phylum Streptophyta; class Pinopsida; order Pinales; family Pinaceae; genus Picea; species Picea sitchensis. The sequence continues at coordinate 40,478 of SNQJ01S0080436.1, read as the reverse complement.
CCCTTCTCTTCCACGCAGTCCCTCAGGAAGTCCTTCTCCTTCCAAGGCTCTAGAGAAATTGTTCTAGAATCTCAATGCTGGAACTCTCAGGACTCGCAACTGTGAACAAAGATGGACACAGGCCAATGCATCTTAGACATGCAGGCCTCAAGTCATGGCTGGATTACACCAACAACCACTATAGAAAATGATACTATGGCTACTCTTCAACAGTTTGTTTCCCTTTCCCAAGACAAGATGCAGATGAGGATGGATCAATGAGTGATAGGTAAGGATGGGGTAAATGAACAAGTGAGAAAGTGAATGAACACATGAACCAGTGAGCAAGTGAATGAAAGCATGAACCAGTGATAAAGTGAATGAATGCATAAGTGAATGAAGGAGCGAACATGAAAATGAGCGAATGAGAAATCAACCAACCCCCCAACAGACCAGTGGCGGGTTTAAGTATTTTGTGGGGAATAAAGAACCTCCTTTCCTCCACCAATAAGCTCACGTAACTGATCCACTCCATTAGACAAAAGGGTAGTTAAAATAGGAAATAACATTTATCCCCTCAAGTCCCATCTCTCGTGGAATCATAGCCCCCTATAACTCTATTCCTTGTCCGTATAGTAACCAACGATGTGTGTATTATTAATAATGATCAAAACATTACATTTATTAGGTACAAAGGCCTCTTTTAATTGATTGGTTCCTCTGGCCTCTTGAAAATTAACAAAATACATTATTTAATATGGGGCCCAAAACTTGAGGTGTTACAAACATTTCTGAGATCATGTGCTCAATATTACTCTTCTTTGTATATGGATACATGCAAGGCCTAATGTTAGGTGGTACACTTCCTAATTACAAATGAATAGCATGGTCATGATCTCAAGTAGGTGGAATACCCTTAGGCATTTCACCAAATACCTTGGACTGATTGTTGATAATTATTTGGAGGTCTAATGGAGGAGAGGATATAGATGTTTGAAAATCAAGTGATTACAATTGTGAAACAATGCCATGGTGCCCCTTTTTTATTAATTTTGTCATGTTATTATAGATTATCACTTTATAGGGTTTCCCTTGGATACCTCTAAACTGAATTTCCTTTCCATTTGAGGAAAATCTCATGAAAAGATATTGAAAATTAAGGACCAATTTTCCTAACAATTGTAACCATTAGACCCCTAATACAACATTAAAACCTCCCATTTATATGGAAATAATGGGGCTATCCAAAAAATACTCCCTCATGTTGAGATTAATACTATTTCCTATATAATTTATGATACCTCCATCTACAATCATTACTTGAATCGCTCATGCAGGATATACAAAGCAATTGAATTCTTTTGTTAATTTGTAATTGATGAAATTATGGGTACTAACAGAATCAATCAATATTGTTACTTTTTATTTATTTGTGATGTATCCTTGTATCTCGAGGGTTTGCGGAGTACTAATTCTAGCCAATGCATGAAAAAGTATAGTTGGAGTAGTCTCTTCTATATTTTGATATTGTGGCGGTTCCAATTCCTGATATTCTTCTTATTCACAGTCTATGTAGAATAATTTCTTCTCACCTCATTTATTCCCCTTACTGTACTTATTGTCACAATTGAAACATAGTCATTTTCCTCTTTGTTCATCCATTTTTTGAGGTGTGAGCCTTGTCGATTGAGGTATGCTTGTACTATGAACCCAAAAATGATCCATAATTCTTGTGTTTGCTCCAATGGTAGATGTGTGTAGCCTTATTTTTGGCTTGAATATGACATGAAAATTCCATAGATTCCATAATGTTTGTAGGATGTCTTAAGAAAATATCATGTTTAATGTCTTGTTTTAATCCACCCATGTAAGCTTCAAACAAGTTTTCATCACTTATGTCATCCACCCTAGTGCCCAATACTTAAAATTCTAAATTGTAATATCCAATATCACCTAAGTGGTTGATTCTTGTCAATTGATTGAAGTAGTCATGTTCCCACACTTTGCCATATTGTGCTTCTAAGTCTCTTGTAAATAAACCCCAAGTATAATCATAAAGAGGGGGATTCCTGTTAACTATGTTAGGATATTTAGACACTTAGGAGTTAGTTAAGATCTACTTGGTCTAATATGTCATTAGGTAAAAGTGTGTTTCTTAGTGTGTTTCTGTAGTATGCATTGTAGTTGAAATCCGATGGTCCGCGATATGTTTCAACATAAGAGTGATCCAAGCAATCATACTCTCTCGATCTTAATGACCATTGATACGTGGCTTAACACTAGATTGGTCATGATCTCTATTTAAAGAGCATGGAGGTCTGCCGATGATGCGATTGTGGCTCTCTTGTAAAATCTTTTCGTAATCTTTTTCTTTGCATTGTAAAGCACTCCCAAGTGGTGGCGTTGAACAGGGGCCGTGGATGTTTCCCGTGGGAGTTTACTGCGATGAAAACATCGGTGTGTTGATATTTTGTTATTTGGTTTGTGTGAGTGGTTACTAAGGTGTTCATCCTACGTTGGAATACACCGTGTTGTCGAACATAGAAGAAGCTGTTGAAGACTCGCTCCTATTGTGGATCGAGATCATGAAGCCAAGGTGACTCATCTCCATTTTTTGGCATTTTCATACATTTATGGAATGAGAGGGCGTTATTGCGTCCAGAGCACTCGTTTCATACAGGAACATTTTTCATTTCACTGGAAAAGGTTTTACATTTGCCAGAATCTGACCGTGAGTCATATCCGGAGGTATAAAGCCTAGATATGCATTTTTTAAATTTACGCAAAGTTTCATTTTGATTTTATTTAGGTTTGTATTTTTATTTCAGTTTGCTACTCTTTTAGATCTACAAATTCTCTTTTCAGGTACTGATGCGATCTCGACCCTAATCAGCGGGGAAACATATAGGGGAAAGGTGCATCTTCGAGTAGCTAACGAGAATCTAACCCTTCTTGTCGCCGAAGTGAAAATTTTTTTTCTTATTATTGAAAAGAGTTTTTAGCACAATCTCCAGACCATCTTCGAAAGCAACAACAACAACAACAACAACAACAACAAAAACAAAACAACAACAACAACAAAACAACAACAACAACACCCCCAATCCTCCTTTTGAACATTGCAATATGTTTTAGACAATTTGGTTAAAACTTGCCTTATTAAGTGGGGTCTTGAGTTCAAGTCTCTCTTTTGTTACTTTTGAAAAAGTTCATGCTAAAAATTGTAAGTACATTTCCTTCAAGTATAAAATTGAATCACTATAGTAGCTTTACATTTTATTTTAGAGTTTTTTTATTTTGCATGCAACTTTTACGTTATAAAGGTAACCTCATTGTAAAAGTGATCCCCACTTCTCTTTATAAAAATTGGTCACTTCATAAAGTAACACTATCATGTGGTTATTTGGTCACCATTTATGCCTTTTTTTTAAAGGGCATAACTCTCACATTGGAGATCCGTTTTCGGTGTGTCGTTTTTTAAAACCTCATAATTTTTCGAGATATTTCCTTCTAGATCATTAGTTTTGGTTTTAAAATCCATTATCTGCATATTTAATGTAATACTTCTACAAGTAATATCTTACCTATGCTACTTCCAATGGAGAGTCCATATGGAAGATTTATTAAGTAAGGCACAATGCCAGTTACCTTGGGAGAAACAACCCCATAATGATGATAATAAAGTCGAGATGTGATAATAGGAATGACGAAGAGCGTGGACTAATTGGAATGTCCATATATCTTGATTTAAGGTACCATCTTCAAGGAATTGATGGCCCAGGCGCTTGGAATTTCTGATTGAATCTATGTTTGGTAAGCCTCAATATTATTGAGCACAACAGTTAGAAATAAAAATCATGACCTTGAGTCCAAGTGATTTTTTTTTCCTTGGGGAGACTATCTATCTAAGTTTACAACAACATAATTTTTATGTGAAGAATGTAAAGATAGTAATGGAGGAACAACATTGGATATATCTTATTCTTTTTTTTAAAGCTAGGTAGTGCATATTAAGTGTTTGTATCTACCTTTTTATTCCATGAAAGAGGCTCCAGGGGAAGCTTATGTAAGAGCAACCACCCGGATCCTTTTATTGCTTCTTAGATTAGAGGAAGATAAGCTTGTACAACTGGAGTGATCAACACTTTGTGTGGGTACCTCAAACAAAGCCTTAGTTTCTCAACAAAAAGATAAACCCAAGTATCCCAGGAGAAACCATCCTCGCTAAACCAACAAACAACCTAAGGGTCCCAAACCAGCCCAGATAGCTTCAACTCCTAATGATGAAAAAGGATCAAAATATAAAGTAGAATACTAACAAACATTAGAGCTTTTGTAATAAAGATGGTCATGATGAGGTCCAAATGTTTCAGAAGATGGCAGCAACAGAAGCAACAATAAAAAGAAGCACAACATCAATATTGATTCTTCTTATGCTCATGTGGACATGCACTTTTTGCTTCTCGTTTTCCTTCAATACAACTTCTACTACTACTTCCTCTTCTAATGAGTGGCTAATTGATTGAGGAGCATCTTATCATATGGCTAGGATAAAACCATATTTTCTTCTCTAAATGGAGTAACACCAGAAAATATTTGTTGGTGATGATAGATCTCTTAGTGTTTGTGGGATGTGGAACAATTCATGTAGAAAATGGTCATTTCAATGATGTATTATGTGTTCCAAATATTTCTTGTAACCTTCTCTCATTATATCAAATCACTCATCCGGTGAATGTAAAACTATAGAGTTTTCACCCCACCAAGTTGTAATCAAGGATCTAAAAGATCCTAAGCATGTTCTTGCAAAATTTGGACTTCCTAATGATATTACCAAGTTGTACAAGTTTGACAACTTTGGGTCATCCGATTTTTCATCAGTTTTTGTTTCTCATAAGCGATGCCTTGAGCAAACTTTGACATGAGTGGTTTGGTCATCTAAACTATCACTCAGTGCAACAACTATGTAATCCTTAGGATGGTGATAGTCTTCCCTCTTGTTTCATCTTGAGAGATGGTGTTTGTGCGGGTTATTCTTGGGAAAACATCCTTCCCGGGACAATTTTGACAAAACATGCCTCTTGGCATGCCTCGATCCTTTAGCATTGTTCATAGTGATTTGTGTGGTCCCTTTCCTTATTTTTTTACTGCAGGTGCAAGTTTTCCTTAACTTTCATTGATGACTTTTCGGGCGTGCTTGGGTTTACTTCTTAAAAGCCAAGAAGTGAAGTTTTGACAGTTTTGGCCTAAGGCAGTTAGAAAAAATGCGGACATCAAATTCAAAGGTTAAGAATAGATAATGGGCTTGAATATGTGAACAATAATTTTACAAGTTCTTGCACTACAAAGGGCATCCAAATGTAACCTGCTTGCTCATATACACCACAACAAAATGGTGTTCTTGAGAGAAAGAACCCCACATTAAAAGAAATGGCTAATTGTGATCGGTCCTGGGGATTAAGTCTACATTATTGGGAAGAAGTAATCAACTGTGAAAATTACATACTCGATCGCACTCCCATAAAGTCTCTTAAAAATATAACAGCAAAAGAAGCATGGACTAAAATTAAACGAGATGTAAGTCGCCGTGTAGTTGGCGGTATAGCATGGGCTCACATTCTGATGAAAAAAGGAAAGCATTGACCTAAAATGAAAGTGTATATTTGTTGGTTATTTTGAAGATGTCAAAGGTTGTCGACTTCTTCAACATTGTAATGAAATTATTCTTAGAAGAGATGTTAAATTTGATGAAAATCTCTTGGCACCATGACCTAATTAGGTGGATTTGTGCCTTCTTGACTGTGAGCCATCTTCAACGTTTGTGCCTTCATACCGATTTCCTAATTACGGTTTCTTCTTGAGATGATGAAAGTGAGGATGAAAATCCACCTCACCTGCTGTTGACATTCCTCGAGATGAGTCCTTTGAACTTGAACAAGCGCCACCAATTTGGCCTTCACGAATGGGTCCATTCCGCCTGAAGTAGTTGGTGATCTTGTCGATCGCCAGTCGGCGAACAAGTTCACCAGTTCGAGCAAGCCTCTTCTCTTTTGGCTCAAGTTTCAAAAACTCATGATCGAGATACATTTATGAAACTTCGGGGTCATGAGTTGGGATACAACAATGAATGAAGAAATCATTCTTTAATGGAAAGCGATACTTGGGATGTATACCTCTTCCAAAAGGAAGAAAAATTATCAAATGGGTATCTGAGGGCTAAGTATGCATCATATGGAAGTGTTGGAAGACGTAAGGCTCAATTAGTTGCCAAAGTTTTTTCCCAAATTGAAGATTTACTATAATGAAACCTTTGCCCTATAGCCAAATGAATTCCATCCACCTTGTTCTTGCCCTTGCCACCTCACATAAATGGGAGGTCCATCATATGGATGTTAAATCTGCCTTCTTGCATGGCAATTTGAAAGAAAATTTTCTGGAACAACCTCCCGGCTATGTCTAGAATGACTCTAACCTTGTTTGTAAGCCTCAAGAAATCTTTATGGTCTCAAGCAAGCTCCCTAATCTTGGTATGCCAAAATGGATAACTTTCTCATTACCACTAGATTCTCTAGATGCATTCACGATCCTAATGTCTATACCAAAGAAAGTAGGAGGCCATCTCATAATCCTTGTCCTTTATGTTGATGGCCATATCCTTACTGGTAGTTACTAAAAACTTTTAAAACCATATGAAAAACGACCTTAAGAAGAAATTTGAAATAATAGGCTTAGGTTTTTTCACTATTTTCTTGGCCTCAAGTTTTGCAAACCAATGAAGGAATTTTTCTTTCCCGGTCTAAGTGTGCTTATGACCTTCTTCATCTCTTTCACATGGACGATTGTAAACCAACCCCTTCTCCCTTCTAGTGCAGGTCAAGCTTTCTTCCACTGTACTTCTCTGAAGTTGATGCCATCTGTCGTCAGTTAGTTGGTAGCCTCTTATGCTTGTCCTTGCAGTCTAATCTTTTCCTTTGTTGTTGGTCTTGTTGCGTTGATATACAAACACCACATGAAGCCATTAGAAAGTAGATAAAGGATACTTACGCTATGTTTGTGATACAATTCCATTTAAATTATTCTGATTCTGAACTCCACTGTGGTTGGTTTCCGGTGTTAAGTGTTTCACCTCAATGATTAAGAGGTTATATTTCATGTGTTTATCCACCATTTATGCATAAACTATCCACTACTATGGCCATGTCCATCTAAATTCCTTCAGCAAGTCCCTTTCCGTCCACCGGTCTTTAGTGTATTTCATTCATGCCATCCACTTCACCAAAACCAGTTCCTCCTTCCTTCCTTCGGCTTCCACATACACTTCCAACTCATTCACCAATCAAGTGTGTCTTTCTTTCCCATTCTGTTTTATTTCCGTCTCTGTGGCATTCCACCATATTAAATTCAAGATTGTCATTAAGTGCATGGCTTTCCTTCCTTCTCCCTATTATGTCATTATATCCGTCCATCCTCCGTTGTTCTTAATAAAGAGATATTCATTTTTCCGTTATTCCGTCTATTCTTCATTCCATTCATGTATTTCTGTGTATTTCTTTAGTATATTTGTGGTCCATCCAGCCAGTCCATATATTCCGGCTTACCATTAATCCGGTAACTCCACTCCATCTTACATTTTCATGTCCGTGTTTGGTCAGTCCTATCTCTATCCATGGTCATTTACTGTGTCGTGCTTCCTTGTCCATCTATGTCTTTTCTTCCATTGCTCCTTCCATGCCGTGTCCATAGATATTTCACATGCCTCATTGTGTGTCTTTGTCCAGTTATGTGTCCTCTATTCCATGTTGTGTAAGTTTCCTCCTCCGTTCACTATGTAAGACCTCATCCATATATTATATATTCCACTATTTGTTTCCATTAAAGACACATGTTCCATCCATTATTCCATGTGGGGTTGGTGGATTCTTTCCATTGTCAAGTTATCCATTACCATGCTCTTGGTGTTCCTTGCGGCTTTTCCTTCGTTCCTTACATTGTTCTCTCCTTCTCTCATCCTTTATTCATATCATGGGGTCGTGTCCTTCATATTTCTTCTTTATATTCCATCCATCTTATTTTCCTTTCATATTTTTTACATGTGTTCATTCTTCTGTCCATATTTTCCATTTCATCCATATTTATTTTTCCTGGTTGCATTCTGTCACCTGTTCCATTTTCCTTATTTTGTGATCCTATTTTCCATCTTGTCATCTCTTTGGTTCCATCTTTCCGGTGTGGGTCTTGGCTTTCGTGTGGGCTGTCGGGTCCTGTCTGGGATCGTGGCTCTCGATCTTCTGGTCTCTTTCCTCTTGTTTCCTTGTGTGTGTTGGCCATGTGTTGTCCTGTCCTCTTCTGGTCGGGTCGTGTCCATTTGTGTTCGGGCACTGTCATACCATGTCCATGTGTAAAGTTGTGTATGGACTATCTTCTTTCCGTGTGGTCTCTGTTGGATCATCTTTGGGCTCTTCTGTTTTTCTGTTGTCTCTGGTCCTCTTCCGTGTCCTGTGGTCCGTTGGTTTCCTGGTCCTCCGTTGTGTCCATTCTCCTGTGCTGGTTGTGGTCTGGGATGATCCTATGCCTGGGGTCTCTGGTGTGTGTGTGTGTGGGTCCTGTGTGGGGTTCCTCCGTGTCCATGTCTGGGGTCTTCGGGGTCTCTTCATCCCTCCACTGTCCACCTCTTGTCTCTTGGGTGTCTCCTCCTCCACTCTTGTCTCTTCCTCCTGTCTCGTCCTCCTTCCTGTCCACTCACCCTGCTGTCTCCCTCACTCTCTTGGTCCCTCTCTCTCGTGTCTCTTGTCCTCACCCTCTCTTTTCCTTCTTTTCCTCTCTCCACTCCTTCTCTTTCTTGATTCCTCTCCCTCTCTCTCTCTCTCTCTCCTGGGTCTCTCTCTCTCTCTCTCTCTCTCTCTCATCTACCCTCTGTGTGATTGTCCTGTGGGTTTTTCTCCTCCCCGTCCTCTCTCTCTTTCTCTGTCCTTTTGTCTCTCTCCCTACCTTCTCTCTCTCTCACTGTATGCCCGTTTGTGGACCTCCCTATCCCCAATTCTCACTATCTCTCCACCCTGTCCTGTCTCACTCTCTCTCCTCTCTGTAGTCTCCCTCTGTGTCCCCTCTCTCTCCCCGTTGTTCTTGTCTGTCATATGTCCTCCATGTCTCCTCCTCCTATGTCCCCTCCCCACCTCTGTCACCCTTTTTCTCCTCCCCACGGTCCTTTTCTCTCATCCCCTCCTCTCTCTCTCGTGCCCTTTTGATCTCTCCACCCCTTCTTCCCGTCTCTCACTTTCTCTCCCACTCTTTCCCCATTTTTCTTTGTTTCTGCCTCCCCCCTGTCCCTCTCTCGTCCCTCCCTCGTCCCCACCTCTCTCTCTCTCCCTTCCTCCTCTTGCCTCTCCCCATCTCTCACCTCTCCCCTCTGTCACCCCTCTCCCCTCTGTCACCCTTTTCTCTTCCCCACCCATCTGTCTTTCTCCTCATCCTCCCTCTCTCTCCTACCTTCCTGCCATTATGGCTCCCTCTCTCTCTGGATCCTCCACTCGTGTCCCCATCTCTCTCATGGCTCCTCCCTCTTCCTCACCTCCCACCCACTCTTCTGATCTCTCCTTCCCCTTCCGTTCACCTCCCCTCTCTATCTATCTTCGCCTCCCCACCCCTCTCTCTTTCTCTACCCCTCCCTCTCTGTCCCTAGGTTCTGTCTCACCTCACCCCCTCTCCTACCACCCCCTTCTTGTCTCTCTCTATCTTTCTCTCCCTGACTCTTTCCCCCTTTTTCTTTAACTTCTACCTCCACCCTACCCCCACTCTCTCGATCCTCCCTTGTCCCCATCTCTCTCTCTCTCTCTCCCCTTCCTCCCCCCTCCTCTCCACACTCTTCTCATCTTACTCCCCCCTCACGTTCACCACTAATCTCTTCCCTCCTCCCCCTCTCTCTCTCTGGACCACCTTCTCCCTCTCTCTCTCTACCCTTCCTGTTCCTTTCCTCTCTCATCTTGGGCATCTCTCTCTCTCTCTCTCTCTCTCTCTCTCTCTCTCTCTCTCTCTCTCTCTCTCTCTATATATATATATATATATATATATGTATCTCATATCATATATCTCCCCTACGTCTACCCCTCATCTTGGTCTCCTATTCATATCTCACCTCTTCCCCCTTCTCTCTCCTTTTTTGTCTCCCTCACTGTCCTTCTCTCTCTATCTCTCTCTCTCCTCTTGCTCTCCCCCTCTTTTTCTCTATCTCTCTTCCTCCCTCCCTCTCTCTCTCTCTCACGGTTGCGTCACCTCTCTCTCGTGTCAATCCATATCCCCATGCCTCACTCTCGATCTTTCTTGCTCACTCCTCCACCTAACCTACCTTGGCAACCTAGCCTACGCTACCCTAGCCTAGGCTAACTTTGGTCTAGGCCTAACTTAATGCACATGTGCAACAGATGATAAATAAATCACATGGGAACTTGTTCTCTCTCCTGATTAAAAGACAAATTTTTATTGGACATAAGTTGTTAAAGATAAAAATGTCAGAATAAACCTATAAATGGAAGCTCAAGACTTTGTAAAACAACATGGAATAAATGTTATAAGGATTTAAAACTAAAGCATCATTGGTATAGAGTGTGAGATATTAAAGGATGGGGTTCTATGTTGGGTTAAAATAAGAAAAAGTATACAGTCATGTGTTGTTGTTTGTAAAAGATGTTATATATGTTAGATATATAGTTTTAAAGATTAACAAGTGGAGTTTTTGTTCATGTATATTAAATATGTCAATTTTAAAGAATTAATTTGATGGATTGTTTTTATGTTATTATGTTATTAGAAGTATTATGGGAAAATGTTTACTTGAATTTTTTTAAATTATATGTAATTAAAGACAACCAATAATGTTACCTTTTTATTAAAGGCATTGCAGCAATAATAAAATAATATGTGATGCATGATTTATGGGAGACAATAGTTTTTTTTTTATCATTTTTAAAATAAAATAGATAAAATTGAAGGGTCAGTGTTAATTACAAGACAGATTATTAATTTTTTTTTTAAAATAAAAATAAATAAATAGTGAAGAGGTCAATATTAATTACAAAACAAATTATTACAAAAGAATCATTTTCACCTTAAATTTAAGTAAAAGAAAAATCACTTAATATATATTTATAATATCATATATTTATAAAATAATAATCAAATAAAATAAAAACAATTAATACCCATTACATTTATAATAAAAACAAAAGCTATTTAGAAAAAATGTGCAATAAAAGTAAATATTAATTACTAAACAAAAATAGAAAGAGGAGATATGAAAACAAGTATCAATAATTATTAAGAGCCCGTCTTAAAAGCAACTGCATTTAAACCCAAAAAAAACAACTAAATAATAAAAATAATATCATTTGATAAAAATATCTTAAAATTAAATGTTATTTTTCAAAAAAATAATCAAATAAAAAAATAAAAGAACCACCTTTTTCAATTATCAGATTTACAATAAACACACAAATCATTTGAAAAAGAATACAATGAAAATATTTATGAATTTAAAAAATAATTAAAAATAAAAGAACAAATTTAATCCATTATTATTATTATTGATGAAAATCTAAAATTATTTAAAAAAAATTAAACACATATAAAAAAAATATTTAAATGTTTATATATTTAAATATTTGCTGTATTTACAATAAAATAAAAGTATCACTTGGAATGCTGGGAAAATGAATAACAATTATATAATAAAATAGCCCAGTCAAATTTATAATAAAAACAAAACCCACCTACAAAACAAAACAACCAAATCAAATTTATAATAAAAACAAAAACTACCTTAAAAGTAAATATTAATTACAAAACAAAATAGATAGGAAACAACGGATACTCATCTTTTCAATAAAAATAAAAACCATAGGTAAAAAACCTCTTTACATCAATCACAAAACTGAACAAAACAGTAAAATTAAAAAACAACAAAACAACTTACAACCAAAAAAAACATAGCAAAACAACTTACAACTGTCCAAGAAAAAGGTACAATAACCAAGCCAAAAAGAAAACTTCGGAACATAGGACCACGGTGTCCAATGGTTAAGGATCTATCGGAGAATTCGGACCATCTAATCTCCGGGCCGTTCCAGCGCATAATTTTGCCATATCCAGTCCCGGTGTAGGGACCCCTCCCTTGAAGATCAAAGGCCAGGCACTCAGGACCAGCGAGTTCATTCACAAACTTGACATCCGTTCACAAACTGGAGCTCCGACCAAGCAGCCAGTTGCTCTATAGAATAGAGCATTGAAGCAATTTCTAGCATTCGCTTGTTTCTTGGTAGATAAAAGGTAAATAAATACTCCGAAGAAAAAAATAAAGTGGGATGTGGGAGATAGGTCGGGCTCCTTGAGCTATGGCTTCTTTACCCTAACCCTAATCTATCAGTCTCTCTATGTTCTGTCGGCGATAAAGTGTGAGCCCCATAACATAGAAAAACCAGGATGATAGGGCCAACTTCAATAGAAAATTGTGACTGTGTGTAGAGATGGGCGTGTTATTTCGAAGCATAAGCATCTAGAATATATATATATATATATATATATATATAGGAAAACACTGCTATAAAGATGCGGAAAACACCAATTATTTTCACAACATCTTGTAATTTAACATTAATACACATATAGATGCAAACACTGCTATAAAGATGAAATAAACATCAATTAATTGTAACATGGAAAGCAGATGATATAAATCAAAATATACATCCTGACTGTAATCTGTTCTGCTTGTCATATCCAAACTAGAGCTCCGACCAAGCGGTCAGTTGCTCTATAGAATAGAGCATTGAAGCAATTTCTAGCATTCACTTGTTTATTGGTAGATAAAAGGTAAATGAATATTCCGAAGAAAAAATTAAAGTGGGATGTGGGAGATGGGTCGGGCTCCTTGAGCTATGGCTTCTTTACCCTAACCCTAATCTATCAGTCTCTCTATGTTCTGTCGGCGATAAAGTGTGAGCCCAATAACATAGAAAAACCAGGATGATAGGGCCAACTTCAATAGAAAATTGTGACTGTGTGTAGAGATGGGCGTGTTATTTCGAAGCATAGGCATCCAGAATGAATGAGTATATATATATATATATATATATATGTGTGTGTGTGTGGGGGAAAACACTGCTATAAAGATGCGGAAAACACCAATTATTTTCACAAAATCTTGTAATTTAACATTAATACACATATAGATGCATACATATAGATGCAAACACTGCTATAAAGATGAAAGAAAAATCAATTAATTGTAACATGGAAAGCAGATGATATAAATCAAAATGTAACATGGAAATTAAGAAAAATACCTTGCAAGGGACAATGTGAGATGAGATGATCCTCTTCCATCTGTAGGGCAAATTCAACCCCGGATGGTTTTGTTGAAAACCCTTGCCGTTGAGATAAGGAGGGAAACGTACATATTGAATAAATATCTGGATGCAACGACATAATATGCTACCGATATATTCGGTCGAGTTGGGGGTGGACGGTGCTACTGCAATGCCAAAATCACTAAGGTATTGCACCTTTTGCCTCTCCTTGGTATAGCCAGATTGAATTGACGAATGAAGCGGAGAAGCGTGTGCGAATTGTTCCAGGATAGAATGTACTGCCTTCGAATGAGCAAAAAATAATTTGAAGTATTTTGGAAGAAACTACGGAAAAGAGTCATGTGAGATATAATAAAGAGAAAATGGAAGAAAAGAACAAGAAAAGGATACATCCGTTGAGCATGGACATGATTATGGATATTATGTATAGTCCCAACCAAAGCTCCTTCAATATTATGTACAGTCCCGACCAAAGCTCCTTCATCGGCCCTGCAAAACCTACAATACGCAATGCCATGGTAGTGGAATCAAAGTGATGGGGAGAACCAAATGGGTAAATAAAACAATTAAACGTACTTTTGTGAGAGCTCTACAGAAGCACAAATAAAATTTGGAAGAGAGGCGCATGAGAGACTCTGAGATCAGGATTTTAGAAGCCGAAAGGTATTTCAGTATTAAAAGAAGGAGACGAACCACCATATCATGCGTCAACTTTCACTTGCTATACCAATTGCCTACGTCTTCTTCATCAGATTCACATTGAAGTATCCTGATAACGATTATATTCATGCCAAATGAAGTATCCTTTTTATGTAACAGATAGTTTTTAATTTCACATATAAAGATGAGCAAGGTGCTTTTTTGCAACGGATAGTTTTTGTAAGGATTATTTTCATTCCAAATGAAGCAGCATTTTTGTGTAACGGATAGTTTTTAATTTCACATATAGAGCAGGGTGCTTTTTCGCAACGGATAGTTTTTGTAATGTATAAAAAGAGAATGATTCAGCCATAAAATATTTTATGTTTTTTCCTTTTTGACATTTTTAACAACGGATAGTTTTTACATTCCTACCCTGCACTGTGCCTAACCTAATCACTTGGTACTTTGAAAAAAGTGCTTTTCTCAACAGATAGTTTTGTAATGTATAAAAACTTAAAAGAGACCGTGATTCAGCCATAAAATATTTTATGTTTTTTCCTTTTTGGCATTTTTAACAACGGATAGTTTTGACATTCCTACCTTACACTAACCAAACCTAACCTAATTATTTGGTACACTGAAAAAAGTGTTGCATTGTATACATACCTATTCAGTGTAACTCCTGTATTCCTACCTTACCCTAAACTAATCATTTGGTACACTGTACACTGAAAAAAGTTAACATTAGTCACGTTGTGATAGAAGAATATAATTACGGGATTTATGGTTTTGGTGAGTATGTATGGAGAAGTAGACAAGTATTCATAGCTAGTAACAGAAGTAGACAAGTTTAAAGAGCTTCATTTTTTTCTAAGGGACTTTAATATCACTTTGATGTATTCATTTTATACAAATTTTCAAATCTAAATCATTTTAAAATTAATTAAAACTTTTTGAAATAAAATTTATACAATGATGTTGTTTTTAAAAACATTAAAAAAATCATTTAATTCACTTACACCATTACATATATACTCTTTTATATATGAGAAAAGAAATCCACAAATATATTATTTTATAACAAATTACTTTGGTTTGTTATTGAAAAACTAAATCTACATTTATATTATTATCATTATTTAAGGTTTATAACAAATTACTTTATTTTATTTCATCATTGTTTTTTAGTCGTACTCTAACTATTCTAAGTTTTTGTTTTTTAAGGTGATATTTTTTTTTTCAATTTTGTTTGAAATCTGGCCTGAATTTATTTAGGTGTTTTTCAGTAGGTTGACTCTATTTATAGATTCAAAAATGAAATTTAAATAACATAAATTGTGATTTCTTGCAAATTTATGTCATCTAATTACGGCAAAAAAAGAAAATTCCAGTAAAAAACACAAAAGTCTTTTTATCCTTTCCACTTTAAATATGTTTGTTAAAGTATGACGTGTTAGTTGGGTAGGTGTCATCACTTTCCCCACCTTATTGTTGTAAAATATTATAGTACAAACCTTTAGCTTAACACTATCACTATGTAACTATTTTTCTCCAAGAAACCTTTGGTTATACATACACTTAGTAAGGATCATATAAAACTACTTAAAATTTGGTTTTTTATCAATCACTTTCACCAATATTTAAAGTAAAAGTAGGCTAATTCTTTGATATGATTGGAATCTCACAACAAGGAGAACATTAGTGAAAAGATAAAATTTTAACCAAAAAAAATAAAAATATTTCATAAAAAAAATGGTTTACTTTATTCATTATCACCAATAGCCTTGTATAAGATTACATTGCCTCCATACAATGTTACACACAATTCAATGCTTGAGAGAAAAACAATTAAATACTAAAGAACATAGCCTAAACATTGACAATGTGCAAATACATGCTTAGAAATCAAGTAAAATTTGTTTAACTAACTATTGGGAATGCCTAAACACTGCCCTAGAAGATATGCACTATTGAGTAAAGGATAGATGAGCTAGGAATTGATATGCATATGCTAAGGGGTGCATCCTCTGTAGGGATAATTCCCTGACTATTCTCTTAGTTTAATTCAAACCATCCCCTCTAGTATTCCGGATATAAAATAGTATGCATAACATAAATATTTTAGTTAGAAATAGCAGAACAACAATGATATAACTAGAACAATACCATAATAATACCATAATAACAGTAGAAAGAACACCTTGATTAATGATAGCAATGTTCACTTTCCCCTTTTAGGGGTAAACCTCGTGGCTCTATTACAATAATATCCAAGAAAAAACTTCACACACCCTCTACTCCTATTTATACTCAATCTGTCTATACAAAAGAACAATCTAAAGGAAGATCCTTCTCCTTCTATTAGTTATTCTTACATTTGACTTATTATTCCTTATTGGTAGGCCTTATTAATATTGGCCTTTATTGCATAGAAATATATTATTCTACCTATGTGAGGGGTTAGGGAGGTTAGGTCTCTACCATGTCCTCCCCCTTGAAAGCAACCTTGTCCTCCACACTTGATATGAGGAAATTGTTGTAGAATGGTAGCTGGTTCCCAAGTGGCATCTGGTGGAGTTGTATCTTTCCACTGGACTAACACTTCCTAGACAATGCTCTAATTGGTCAAAAAATGTTTGTGGCTACAACGAGATGGAGCCTTTTTCATCCAAATCGGAAAGGATGGTGTGCATTTGTCACTTAGTTCCAATCACCTTCTTTAAGCATGAGACATGAAAAACAAGATGGATCTTAGAATGACTGATAGTTCACGTGTCCCACACGCTTGAGAACGACATAAGGACCATAAAATTTCGGTGCCAGTTTCTGACAATGGTTAACCTTGAGGGAAGTTTGCTTATAAGCTTGCAGTCGAATAAAGACCTAGTCTCCTTCAACAAATTGATGTTCATAGTGACCTTGATCTTCATGTTTCTTTATGTGATTATGGGCCATGAACAAATTCTCTTTGAGGGTACGAAGAATACCCTCTCGAACTGTAAGATTTTGGTCAGCCACCCCTCGCAGGTATGAGAGAAATGAAGGTGGATTTTGTCCATATATTGCTTCAAAAGGATTCATGCGGGTAGCTTTATGGTAATAAGTGTTGTACCACCATTCAACTATTTGTAACCATTGAGCTCATTGATTTTTCCTTTTCAATGAAAAACACCTAAAGAATGTTTCCAAACACTTGTTGATGACTTCAGTTTGAACATCATTCTAGGGATGATAAGTTGTGTTGAGATGGAATTGGGTTCCCTGGAGCTTGAACAATTCTTTCCAAAAATTTATGGTGAAAGTGGGGTCCCGATCAGAAAAAATAGAATGAGGCATGCCATGAATCTTGAAGACATGATCCTTGAAAAGTTGAGTCACATTAGAGGCGTTAAATGGGTGTTGAAGAGAACATAAATGATCATACTTGGAAAGAAAATCAGCGAACACCATGATGATTGATTTATTTCCCGATTTAGGTAAGCCCACATTAAAATTCATAGAGATATCCCTCCAAATAGTAGGTGGAATCGGAAGCGGTTGTATTGTGCCAAGAGATCTAACTGTTTCCCCTTGTTGCGTTGAAAAACATCACATTCTGCAACAAAATTGAAGCCATGTTTCATACCATCCCAGAAAAAAAAGAACATTTGACCCGATCATAGGTTTTGGTAAACCCCGAGTACCCAACTATGGGTGTAGCATGAAGCTCAGAAAGTACCATGGATTTAAGTTGTGACTGTTTACTTTTAAGTTGTGACTGCTTACTTAAATAAAAATGGCCTTTGCAATGAATATCATCAGTTTTCCAAAAGTACCGTAGGGAAACTAGAGAATTAACTTGCAATTGTTCGATTAGATGCAAAATTTTGGGATCTTGTTGCCATTCCTAGCGAACAGCTTGGAGCCAATATGATACAATGAAGGAGAGGGAAAAAAGGGATCCTTCGTCTTCATATTTTCTTGAAAGTGGATCAACAAGGACATTGTCTTTTCATTTCATATAAATTATCTCATAATCGTATCCAAAGAGCTTATCTACCCACTTTTGTTGCTCCGGTGAGGAAGGGTGTTGTTCTAGAAAATACTTGAGGCTTTAATGATTTATCTTAATTTGGAAGCACTACCCCAATACATAAGGGAGCCAAAGAGCCACTCCATGCAGAATAGCCAACATTTCCTTTTCATGGATTATTTCACCAAAATTTCACTCTGACACTTGTTTGTTGGTAAAGCCCAAAGGTCGACCATCTTCCATAAGGATTGCTCAAATTCCTCTCCGAGAAGCATCACATTCTAGGACAAAGGTATTTTTGAAATCACGAAGGGTCAAGACTGGAGTGGTGCACATGGACGCCTTAAGGATTTGAAAGGCCTCGTCAGGTGTAGAACTCCAAGTGATAGAAATATTTTTAAGCAGAGCAGTGAGAGGTGTCGCAATCTTTCCATCATTCTTAATAAACTTGCAATAATAGCCTGTTAAACCCAAAAATCCACACAATATTTGCAGAATATTTGGGAAAGGCCAATCCTGCGTAGATTCAATCTTTTTAGGATCCACCCTCACACATGCCTTTCCAAAAATATGACCCAAGTACTTGACTTCTCAGGCGCCAAAAGAACATTTCGATTGTTTGAGGAAAAGTTGGTGTTGAGAGAGTAGATGTAGAACTCGATCCACATGAGCAAGATGGGTTGTTGAGGTTTTACTATAGATGAGGATATCATCAAAGAAAAATAAGACAAAATTATAGAGAAAAGGATGGAAGACATGATTCATGAGGCTTTGGAAAGTGGAGGGAGCATTACACAAGACAAAGGGCATGACCAAAAACTCATAGTGGCCCTCATGAGTTTGAAATGAAGTTTCTTTAATGTGTTCCTCATTCATACGTATCTAGTCATAGCCAGAACGAAGATCAAGTTTAGTAAAAAAATGGGCACCACTCAATTCATCCAAGAGGTCATCAATGACAAGAATGGGAAATTTGTCTTTGATGGTGAGTTTTTT
The DNA here is from genome assembly GCA_010110895.2 of Picea sitchensis. NCBI lineage: Eukaryota > Viridiplantae > Streptophyta > Pinopsida > Pinales > Pinaceae > Picea > Picea sitchensis. Next base: position 21,491 of record SNQJ01S0080436.1, on the reverse strand, counting down.
TAGGGCATGGAAGTCAGGAAACATGAGACAAGATAATTCTTTCTTAAGTACCATGACAATAGGAGAAGAATAGGGGCTCATAGTAGGATGGATAACACCTATGGTGAGAAATTCCTAAACAATTTTCTCAATTTCATTTTTCTGGGAAAACAGATGACGATAGAGATACAAATTCGGATGAAGGTTGTCGGACAAGGGGAATGTAATGATCATGCACACCATGGGAAGGAGGAAGTCCTTGGGAAGTGGAAAGAAGAACTTGGTGTTTGGAAAGGATGGATTGGATGTCCTGTAACAGAGACAATGTCTTAGTGGCATGAATAGCATGGAGTTGTACAATAATTCCATAATGACCTTTTTTTGAAAATATTTTCCATGTGATGGGAATTGATGATCTTTGAGGAACTCACAATGATTCCTTGGAACTTATATTGTTTTCCCTCTTGGTGGAATTGCATGGTTAATTCCTTAAAATACATGAGAATGGGGCCTAGATTCCTTATCCATTTTTCACCCTACACAACGTCACAACCTCCCATGTCAATATCAAACATATGAGATTTCATGTGGTAATTACCAATTTGGAGATGCACATTTTCACAACACCCCCCACATTTCATGGACCTTCCATTAGCAATCATGATTTGAAAATTATTGATTGCACAAATATATAAATTAGCTTCTTGGGAAATGGGGAAATGAATAAAATTATGGGTGCTTCCACTGTCAACAAGGATGATGAAANAACACCCCCCACATTTCATGGACCTTCCATTAGCAATCATGATTTGAAAATTATTGATTGCACAAATATATAAATTAGCTTCTTGGGAAATGGGGAAATGAATAAAATTATGGGTGCTTCCACTGTCAACAAGGATGATGAAATTATGATACTTAATGTAACTAATTAGATTGATGGTTTGGGGAGCAGAGAACCTAGTGAGAGAATTTAGGGAAATGACCGGTTCAACTTCAGGAGGGTCGGAGGGTGGGGTCATGTCAATGCATTCAGGTGACTTGACCACAGGAGGGGATTTGACATCCTCTTCTGAAACATCTGGCATATGGACATAAAAATCTTTTGTTCCTTACACTCGTGCCCAGGAAAAAAAAAATCATCACAATTATAACAAAGGCCTTTGAGTTGGCGTTTAGCCATTTATTCCCTGGTCAATTTCTAGATATTTAGTAGAGTGGAAGGAGGAGTAGGATTAGTTGGTTTAGGGAAAGGAATAAAGGAGGGTTTTTTATTTTTAGAAGAGACAACCTGTTGTGCTTCCTTAGCTCTTTTATTGGAAATAGGAGGTAGTAACATTTACCAATTCTTGAGTGGAAATAGGAGGTAGTAACAATGGATTTTATCATAGAACTGTCTAGGATGGTGAAACAAGATGATGATATCATGGTTGTTGTTGAAAAACTGAGAAATGATGATCACTTTCTTCCCATAAAATCCACACAAACTATTCGACATTGCATAAATTTTTATGAGGGAATTTTTCAGGTTGCATATGATGCCTACAACAATTATATCAAACAAATATTCAAAATTTACATCAATTTTTTGGAAAATATTGTTTTAAGGATTGCATACACAATTCAAATTCAACATTTCTTATAATACAAACAAATATGTGTAGATAGAGAGAAGAAATTTGAAACTAGAAGACATGCTTCATATTTTGTTATGAATAAACCAACTAAGTGGGAGGACTATTTTCACTTGGTAGAGTTTTCTTATAACAATGTATAATCGATCATATTGAAAATGAGTCCATTTGAGGCTCTTTATGGTAGATTATGCAATACTACAATGAGTTTGGATAATCCAATGAACATAATCTTGCTTGGACTAGAAATTCTTAACAAAATGGAACAAGAGATTATCAAGATTAAACAAAATTTGAAGACAACTCAAGAGAGATACAACAATTATGAAAACTATAACATAATGCATAAATAGTTTATATCTAGAGAACATGTTTATATTGAATTTAAAGCATGAAAGATTTCCTTGAAACGTATGCATCACTTTCTTCAAATGAGCTATTATCCTCTCTAGAGTGAAAACTCTTCTTCTTAGTATATTTTCCTCTTTTGTATCTATAATATTTTATTCTATTGTTATTTTCTTCTTTGACATTATTATTCTCATCATCATTGTCTTTCCTTTTCTCATATTTACATTAGCATCAAACTTCTCTACTCTACCACAATTAAAACATATGAAGTGTAGCTTACCTTTGTGTTTTCCAGTTCCTATTTTTATCTTTCTTGTAAATGGTGTTTCTTATATATCTTATTAATGGATATAACAATAACATAATTTGTGTCCTTTGCTAAATTTTGGTTCTTTTAAAGTTTATTCCTTCCATTATGGATTTTATTTTTCTTTCCTCATCTCATATGCAATGAGAATCCCATTCAGCTCATCCATTGTTAGTTTCTCAAGATCCTTCAATTCTTCAATGGCACATACTTTGGAATCAAATATTAAGTGGAGAGACCTAAGCACTTTTTGCACAACCACTAATTCTTCAACCTCCTCAAAAGTCCTCTGATGGTGTTGACAATTTCATCCACTTGAAGAAAATAGGCTACAACATTTTATTCATCTTTCATTTTCAAACTCTTGAACTATCTTCTACGAGTTTGTATCTTTTCCTTATTCACCTTGTCATCACCTTCATAGATGTTTTGAAGTTTGTCCCATATATATTTTGTTGATTTACAATGCATCACCTTGATTTTTTTTTTTATGATAGACCACTCAATATAACATTCATGACTTTTGCATTATGTTCACTAGGATTCTTTGCAGTCATGTTTGTTGGTGGATTTGTTGGCGATGTATAAACATTCACGATTTATTACCAAATATCAAACAAAATATCCATTAGATAAGTCTACATCCTTGTACTCTAGAATTCATAGTTTATTCCATCAAATAATAGACCCTTGTTTGTGAAGAAACCTTCTTGGATAGCCATGTGTGCTCTTGAGATCTACCTTTCAACGGTTATATTGTTTCTAAAGGAACATGATTTGATACCAATTGTTGAACTTATGCTTATATTGAGAGGGGGGGTAAATCAATATAATATACTTCTAATTGTATTTAACCATTCACAAAACATTCATTAACTAGGAAACAATAATCACATATAAACTCAAATAACAATGCATAGAGTTTAACATGAAAACCCAATCGAGAGAAAACCATAAAACCTATATTTATAAATTCATGTAGGCACCAAGATATTGTTACAAATATTTTAGAAACCAACCTGTTGGAGACACCATAATAATTAATTGGGAACCAAATAAGAAATATGTAAGCAACAACCTACTAGAGACACCAATCTCCTTGACGCAACACCAACCCAATAGAACCTATAGGAACCAACCTTCTATTACAATATTTGTATGCACCAACCTACTCGAGACACCAATATCCTTAATTGGGCACTAAGTCAATAAGATTGTAGGAACCAACCTACTGGGGACAACACTATCCTCAACCAAGCACTAACCCAGTAGTACATGTAGGCACCAACCAAATGTTACAATATTTATAGGCACCAACCTATTGGAGACACCAATCCCCTCACCTGGGAACCAAATAAAAAATATATGTGTATTCACTAATCCAATATCTCCATACAAATATTACTTATAACTTCACCTACAAACTTCATTCCACAAACACTCCTTCAAACCCTAGTCACATGTAGACTTCATTCCCTATCTAGCCTCATAGCATCATTCCAGAATATAATCCATCATGAAAACATCACAACCTCATAATAGCACACATGGAAGCATCATAGTGATGAAAACATCACGACATAAAAATATTGCATATGAAAGCATCACAGTGATTACAACATCACAACATCAAAATAATGTACCTTGAGAATAAGAAAGAGCCAAAGAAAATACCTTATACTTATCTTTCACACATTTAGATCCCAAAAATACACCCCAACACCTTTAGCGCACCTCATATCACTTATTTTCACCTTAGAATTGATCTCTTGTTTGAGTACTCTACAAATGCACACATATATATTTTATTTATAGTAATATTGTCCCCACTTTCACGACTGACCTATAAAATCTCGATGAGTCGACCTCAATTTTATAGCTAGGTCATGAGACGAAAAAATTCATATCTCCTTATTACTAAGGAGTTAGATGGAATTACATGTAATGACCCCATTACCAACAACTCAACAAACATTTTATGATACCACTTTGTAATGTCCCCAACCACCTTCTAGGCTATACCACTTAAAATTTTGACTCTGATACTAATTTAAACCATAAAAATACTCTGCAAATGCATAGATTCATACAAAATAATAATAGAAATATGTATGCAACATACGTAGGAAAAAACCATGAAGCAAATGCATAAATATTAACACAACACCTAAATTAACACATAATTAAATTATTGAAATGTTTTGCATATGAATAGAGTTGATCTGAATAACAATAGTAATTTATAAACACCATTATCATAGAGATTCCATACGAGAAGAGATAATTATATACATAGTAAAGAAAATAAGGAAATGAAAGACACTTATCTCATGAAATAAACACCAAATGCATGCAAAAATTCCACGTTCCTCCCAGCCATAGACCACACTGCTCATAATATTAGCAATGGGTCACCCTCTAGGTGGGGATAAACTCTACCAGAGCATAGGAAATCCTATTATAGTCTAAGGTATGATAATATGCATAATTTCTCAATCCAAGGGATCAAATTGCTGCAACTATCCTATAGTCTCTCATTCCTAACATGCCTGTACCACCCGAGAAAGTGTGCCTCTTCTCTGCTTAATATTCACTCAGATTCCCCGCTTCCCTTTTGAGGCTTCAACAACTTGTCAGATGGAAATTTAGAGACCCTATATCTATTTCCCAATGCACCAGGGACCAATTCCTACTAGTTTCTCACCGAGAGAAACTACTCACGTGCTTGAAAACCTGCTTCCTCGACCACGAGCTTGACAACCCTCCTCTTCAACCTGCAGAAAAACTAGGTACATGTATGAATTGTATCATCCATGAGGAGATGGTAAGGATAATGAATGAATGATGAATCCCCCACCGCCAATACAATGAGTCTCTCTCTTATATATGCATGTGCCTTTTATGACACATGTCACTCAAGGAGATCCCTTGTCCCCAATTTAGAAACTTAGGATATATTCATATCCATACTTTATACTTTAAAGAATATTAATATAATATTCCTTTGGGCTTATGCCCCCCTTTATTAGCCCCTTTTCCCTACCTAGTGGAGTTTATCCCCCCATACTATTTTACATGGTTGGTCTGCAACGATGATGTGTTTTCATTAATAATTTTATGTGATTAAATATTACAATGATGACTCACTCGACATTTTGTCATCTAGCTCTCCAACTTAATAATCATATAAGCATTATGGCCTATAATAACCTAGCTCACCATTCTATATACAATGTCTCTCTATACTCAAAATCACGCACTCAATCGAGTGTGCGCAAAACTATAGGATGTGCACACTCTTCTTTTGGTGTGCCATCCTCATGCACTTACACATGTGCATGATACTTTATAAAATATGTGCACTTCTTTGGTATGATATTCTCGCGCAATGACTCAATGCACATAGAACCGAACCAAAGACCTTGTACCATCAACTCACCAACTTATATGTATAATTACATTTACATTTACTATTGGGGTTTGGACTAGGGGTATTACATTACATATACCATTGAAAAGGTTTCGAAATACGATTTCCAACCATATAACTTTTGCTCCCATTTGAGATAGGTATGTAGGGTAAATATTCCTTCAAATATAGGTTATCCAAAATGATTATCAAAAATCCAAAAGTAAATGTTTAAACAATGTCCATGTTGCAATCTTTATCTTGGAAATTTGTAGGCTTGTAATATTTATCTTTGACATATGTAGGCTTCCCCTATCTTCGACATCAATGACAACAATATTTCCAATAGATCCACTACTACCATGATGACAATGTTTCGTTTGAATTTGGGTAAATTTGTAATAACATCCATTGAAACTTGTTCCCAAAATTGAATTGGTATAGCTAATGGTTGTAGGATACCTGACATCTTGATTGTTTCTTCTTTTTTCTATTGGTAGACTAAACATTCGAAGAAAAAAAATTTGAACATTAGTTTTAAGACCTTCCAAGAAAAAATACTTCTTGATCATGTGGTATGTTTTAAATAATGATAAATGTTCTCCTATAGGAGAAGTGTGAAATTCCATAAGGACCTTCTCTTTTTATTGGGAATTCTTACATAAATATTGACAATTATGATACCATAGAAAAAAATTCTTCCATACAAAATTATCTAATGAACTGGGGTCCTTATGTAGTTCAATGATATTTCATACCTCTTTATCTTGCTTCTTCCACCCAATAACATTGTAGAATAGAAACAATTACATAGTGAACCTTTTGCTTCTTCTTCTTTCCTTGAAAGGGCATCTTCCACAAAATTTTGTTTTCCTTTTATATAGAAAATTTCAAAGTTGTAAACTAGCATCTTTGTAACCCATTTTTGTTTCTCTTCTAAAGATAATTGTTGCTCAAAGAAGTACTTCAAAGTGTCATGATCTGTCTTTACTTTGAGGTGGCTTCCTATTAGGTAAGGGCACCATTTTTGAATTGCATATAGTATGACTAACATTTATTTTTCATAAATGGGTTTGAATAATTTTCTTCCTTTAAGTTGGCTACTTTTAAAGGCAAGGGACCTTCATTCTTGTATTAAAATTGCACCAATTCCATGGCTTGAAGCATCACACTCCACAATATTTTTTTTTGTAAATTCTGATTTGGATATGACACGAGTAGTACACATAGCCTACTTAAACATTTAAAGAGCTTTGGTTTCTTATTTTTTCCAATAAAACGTTTCCTTGTTTAATAACGTTGTTATAGGTGCTCCTATTTGACTATAATTCTTGACAAAGTTGCAATAATATCCTATTAGCCGTAAGAATCCTCTAATTTTCTTCAAGGTTTTGGGAATCAGTGGTTCCCTCATAGATTTAATTTAAGTAGGTTCTACTTTTACACCTTCCTCAGATACAATATGACCCAAATATTCCATTTCTTCAACCCCAAAGGCACACTTGGAAGTATTTTCATAAGTTTGTTTCTCTTCCAATAGTTGTAATACTTTTTCAATGGGTTGTATATGCTCTTCCCAATATTTGTTGTAGATTAGTATGGACGCATAAAAAAATACTAACAAAATTTTTCTAAGGAAGGGCTTGAAAATAGAATTCATCAATCTTTGAAATGTTGAAGGTGCATTAGTAAGTCCAAATGGCATAACCAAAAACTCACAATGAACTTCATGTGATATAAAAGTTGTTTTAGGAATGTCTTTGTGCCTCATTCCGATTTGATGATATCTCAAATGAAGATCCGACTTAGTAAACAATTTTTCTCCATGCAATTTATCTAATAATTCATTAATGACTAGAATGGGAAACTTATCTTTGATGGTCACTTTGTTGAGTCGTCTATAACCTCGAAACATACTCCATGAACCATAATTTTTTGTAAAAATAACCACTGGTGAAGAGAAGAAACATTTTCTAGGTTGAATGATGTCGACCTCTAACATTTCCTAGATCATGTGCTCAATATCACTCTTCTGTGTATATGGATACATCTAAGGCCTAATGTTAGGTGGTACACTTCCTAGTTACAAATGAATAGCATGGTCATGGTCTCGAGAAGGTCGAATACCCTTAGGCATTTCAAAAAATACCTTGTATGATTGTTGATAACTATTTAGAGGTATAATGGAGCAGAGGATACATATTTTTGAACATCAAGTGATCGCAATTGTGAAACAATGCCATGGTGTTCCTTTTTTGAGTAATTTTGTCATGTTATTAGAGATTATCACTTTATAGGGTTTCCCTTGGATACCTCTAAGCTCAATTTCCTTTCCGTTTGAGGAAAATATCATGAAATGATATTGAAAATTAAAGGCCATTATTTCGAATGATTGTAACCATTAGACCCCTAATACAATATCAACAACTCACATTTAGATGGAAATCATGGGGCTATCCAAAAAATACTCCCCCATGTTGAGATTAATACTATGGTATTTTCTTGAACAATTTATGATACCTCCATCTACAATCATTACTTGAATCACTCATGCATGATATACAAAGAAATTGAAATCTTTTGCTAATTTCTAATTAATGAAATTATTGGTACTACCATAATCAATCAATATTGTTACTTTTTTATTTTATTTCTGATGTATCCTTGTATCTTGAGGGTTTGTGGAGTATTGATTCGAGCCAATGCATGACAAGGTATAACTCGAGTAGTCTCTTCTATATTTTGAACTTGTGGAAGTTCCAATTCCTGATATTCTTCTTCTTCATGCTCTATGTAGAATAATTTTTTCTCACCACATTTATTTCACTTACTGTACTTATTTTCAGAATTGAAACATAGTCATTTTCCTCTTATTTAATCCATTTGTTGAGGTGTGAGCCTTCTCTATTGAGGTACGCTTGTATTATGAACTGGAAAATTATCAATAATTCTTGTGTTTGCTCCAATGGTAGATGTGTGTAGCCTTATTTTTGGCTTGAATATGACGAGAAAATTGCATAGATTCCATAATTTTTGTAGGATGTATTAAGAAAAAAACATTTTTAATGTCTTCTTTTAATCCACCTGTGTAAGATTCCAACATTTTTTCATCACTTATGTCATCCACACTAGTACCCAATACTTGAAATTCTAAATTATAATCTTCAATATCACCTAAGTGGTTGATCCTTGTATAATGATAAAGAGGGGGATTCCTTTAAACTACCCATTTATACCATTGATATGGTTTTATCTCAAAGTTCAAGGTTTCTATGTGAATCTTTTTCTTATCATCCATAATATTATGCAATTCAAAATATTTCGCTATTTGGTTCACCCAGGGAAAGACCTATGTTCCATTAAAATTATTTAATTAAATCTTGATAAGGTTGGATTTAGGACCCCCACCATACTTAACTCCATTATTAGAGTTAAATCCACTAAAAAATTGCTTATTATCGGTAGGTTGTTCAACGAGAATACTAACTTTATTTTTGTTAGTTCCTTGAATTTTTATATCTCCTTTAGAGAGTCTCTCATATAAAGAATTAATGATCATGGAAGATAAGGAATTTTTAAATTCCTTCATGGATTTTTGTATTTCTTATTTATTTTCATCCATCTTATTTTTCATGTCATGCATATTTTTTACCATGTGTGCATTATTTTCATTCATCTTCTTATCCATATAATTTCCATTTCATCCATATTTATTTTCATAGTTTCATTCATCTTATGTTCCATTTGTTCCCTATTTTTAGTGATCCTCTTTTCCATATAGTGATAAATCTCTTTGATTTCATCTTGAGTCATGGTTGAGATCTTTGAAGGTTTAGCTGGTGAAGTCAATTTTGGAGGACCCTTTGGAGCCATGTGAGAAAATAACAATTCTCCTCTTTTTCCTCTTTATTAAATAATTTGAATGATCGAAAATACATCTTCGAATAAAAATTTATGCCAATTGTAAGTTACGTACCTTTCAAGTGCTTAATTTGGAGTTTTTCCTCCTCACCGAGCTTCCTTCTGATGTATTTCTGAAATTTTGACCCTTCTGAGTCTGAAATTTTGGCACATATTACTCTTAAATTTCTTCTCTCCAATTCCATAGGTTTGACCAAAATTGGATGTTCCAAGTGAAATTTAGGGAAACTTTCCCAAAACTTGATGATTTTTGGCCTTTCAAGGAGAGAAAACTTGTATAGAATGCCACATGTCTAATATTTAATACCCGATTCTAAAATTTGTACTAGAAATACTATGGAATATATTCTTTCAAATGAAATTGGTCTCACATAATTTAGATCCTCTTTGAAGAATAGAAACACTTGTTTGATACTAGTTATAGGACTAGTCAACAAACCCTATCTTCCACATGGTATATGTCTGAAATTATAATGATCCAAAAGATGAAATTGGAACCACGGATAACTTGAGATGTATTCTAAATAACCTCCAATTTAGCTATCCGAAGCCTCCCGAAAAAGAATTATAATGAAAATGCCAAGATGACTCGCTTGAAGAATAAAAACCCTAGGATTGATTCTATGATACCAAAATAAGAGAATCCAATGCCTTAAAAATGATCAAAATTCAATGAATATAGTCCACTTTGAGGGGGGATCTCCTTTTAAAATATATCTAATTCAAAATACAATATGATATGTGATAAAATGATCCTAATAGTAGGTCTCCTTGGTTTGTGTGTGTAGAGGATACGAAGGGTACAATTATAATGAAAGGATACCATGAAGGGTTCTATCTGAAATACAATTATAATACTATAAATGTAATAATTCAATATCTAGGTATTAATAATGGGTTTTACACATAAAATGGAGCTTTGTCTAGGTAATAACAACCCCTCCCTCCCTCTCTCCCCTACACTCTCACACCCCC
>SNQJ01S0080435.1:24793-41588 GCA_010110895.2 Picea sitchensis | reverse complement strand
CCTGGGTTGATAATTTATGTTTCACTTGGTTGTTTAAAAATTAATTAAGCAATTATAGTGACCAACATAGTCTAGAGCATTGGAATTTTCATCTCCTCCGAAGAGAAGAAGTCTCACCCGTAGCGTTGTTGAGACAGATAGATAGGGAAGGGTAGGGAAAATACTTTAGAGGATCCATATGGCCTTCAGGACTCATTATTGATCTTGTGTAAGAGACATGAACAGATATGAACCATACATGTGCAAGAATCGAACCTACTTACATTGTGAACAAACATTTCAATGTAGAACCATCAGATAGAACTTAAATACCATAAGGAAATGTTGTAATGCATAAGAAAACACACAGAGATACATCACATTTGAAAATTTAGGTCCTTATTCATATTATCTTTGGAATATTTATGTGATTACAGACTCATAATTACACCATAGTGTAGTGTACAGACTCTTGACTCTGAACTCATGTTGCAGAGCTCCAACTCTCAATTTGGTAGATAAAATTCATTACAGACTCACGACTTAACTGACCAACAACAAAAATGGAAACCACAACAACTAATCAAGCCCTCTCCTTTTACAATTATGCTCATCACTATCTCTAATCTGGGTTGTGTCTTCGTTCTCGTCTTGCATGCTTTCTTGTTCTGTTGCAGCCATTTGTTGCTTAGCTAGCGTTGCGCTGACTTTTGCAACTGCTTTTTGTTACTCTTTCTTGTTCTAATTTCTAGCCTCTGTTGAAGCTTGTGAAACTTGTGCTCAGTCAAAATTGCACAATTCCTTATCCAAAAACGAAGGGCCCAATAGGCTCTGACCACAATCCTTGACTCACCCTCGAGTCAAGTACTTGGTTCTTTTGCATCTCCCAGGAGAATCTGTTGTTTTCCCTTGTCCTCCTTTTCTTCTTCCTTGGGCTCTTTTGTTTGTGCTTTCTCTTCTTTTACCTCTTCAAATGAAGGGCCCAACTCTGGTACCAATTCTAAGGCTCATTGTTTCACTCCTTGAAATTTTCCCACTTTATCCTGCCATTTCCTAGTGAGGAGTGATGCCTCTGCAACAAATTGTTGAGTTGTCTCCTTGCTATCCGCCTTTGTCTTGGGTGCGACCAAAAAGTTCCACTCGGAGTCTGTTGTTGCATCAACTTGATTCATTTGCATGTATACTACCTAAATAACATGTCAGAATTCGCGCATCTCTTTCTTTGTTATGGACTGAGCCTCAAAGAGGGCGTTCAACTCACTGTCTGCTTGTTGCATTTGATCAAAATTCGGTTGTTGCTCCATAGGATCCATTGTAGCTGCAAATTATTCGTTCAGCACCTAGATCTTTGTGCACACCTCCTCCAAGACTTGGTTGCATCGAGCGATGATGCCCATCCAGTCACTGACTTCCCTAAAAAAAAAAATTGCATTCCTCTATGTGCTTGTGTAATGTTGCTCAACCATTGTTACCTTGCAGTACTATCTTTTGCATCTGCTCTTGCAGCTTCTGGGGCTGCTACGCTTCTTCTTGTTGTGCCTGTTGTAACTGTGTTTTCAGTTGCTCAGCTTGAGTGGTGAGTTGTGTCCATGCTCCTTGTAGCAACTCAATCTGGTGTTTTGGCTCGCCTGCATCACTGACTTCAAGTAGTTCGAGCGCAACCTTTTGAATCTTCGGCCAAGATTCGGCAAGTCTTTCTTGCACTCTTTCCATCTTACGTTGAACTTGGATTTTGTCATGTGGTTCTTGCATCTTGCATGTTTGTGTGACAAACTCTTCCTTCCTTCCAACCTCATCAGATCTCTCAGCCTCCTGAAGCCTTTTCTCTAATTGATCAGTTGATGCTCTGATCAGTCCAAATAATTGCGACGTTGACCACTGCATGAGATCATCGGATGAAGGAGTTGTGTCTATGGGTGCTCATGTCTGCAGTGGAAGTACACTGGCCATTGAGTGGTATGAATGGGTCTCTACCTCCTCATCTGTTAGTGATCCTGTCGCAATATTCGACCTTAGCACTGCGATCAAAAGAGTCAAAACCTTTGTTTTGGCTATGCAAAGCTGCATCAGTTTTGCGCATTGTTGAGGGTCCTGGAGAACCCACCCCATTTGATCACACGTGGATGTCATGCTATGCCTGGGTGTTGATTCTGGTTCTTTCTGAGGCTGTGGTAGCTCCTTTTATTTTGTTACTTATACCTCCTACATTGTGGTTTCTCGTACCCCCTCACCCTTGGTCGACGGGGGGATTTGTTGTTTGCTTTGGACCTGGAGCTCCTCTTCATTTTAGGTGGCTTTCCCTTGCGCTGAAGGCTCGGGTTGTTGTTCCTAGATGTATGGGTTCAGACCATTCATCTTCATACTTTGATCCAGTGCTTTGGTGTAATATCCCTCGGCCGAACCCAAATGTAAATATAATCCAAGTATATTTAAGCTAGTGAGTTGTTTAGACATCATTTCTGTAATACACCTTTCATGGCACGGTGCACACGTATACTACACAGTAAAGGGATGTAATGTGCACATTTTTGAATACCGCGCACAGTAACTAAGGTGCGCACAACCTTAAAGACAGAGAATACAGCGCGCAGTAACTAAAGAGCTTGCAACCTTGAGGTCAGCGGATATCGCGTGCAGTAACTAAAGTGAGCGCAATATTAAGGTCAACGAAACTTTGTGTATATAATATGCATTATAGGTTGGTGAGCTAGTTAGTATTATAAGCCGGAAATCTTATGTCTTGGAATTAGGCCAGCACGCCTAGATGTTAAAGGCTAGAGCGCCTATTTTGTATATATCTCATGATTAATATAAAAATGCATTGTTGCACACAGACCGGCCACGATAAAAGAGAAAGGGGACTAGATTCCACCAAATAGGGAAAGGGAGGGCCTAAAGTTAAGAACAGGGTTAAGATAGAGATCTTAAAGCTAAAAAGAAATATTATATTAATATTTCTTAAAAACATAAAGTACGGATAATTAATTTATCCTAAGTCCTAAAGTAGGGGACAAGTGTATCAGAGTAGCTTCCAACATGACAAGTGTCAAGTTGGAGACATGCATACTTATTGCTGAGACTCAGTTCCTTTGGGGGGGGATCGACCATTGGGAGGAGGAGGAGAATCTTACCATTTTTCCCTTCAACCAGAGAACGAGTTTCCATGATACATTTCGTCAACCCTTGAGCTACCTCATATCTTCCTACCACCATACCCAGACCATATTGATATCCATTCGTGTTGGTGTACCTGTCAACTTGGGAGTAGGATTGAAGAGGCGGGTTGTTAGGCCCATGAGCAATTCTCTGAGTGACGGAATTGTTGAGGATCGATTTCCTGAAGGTGATAAACTGCGGCTATAGCACTCAGAGACTTTCGGTCTAGCCTATTGTTGAAGCCCTGGAATGGAAGTGGGGCAGCCGAAGGACTGTTGAGTAGAGAAGGGGCACACTTCCTTGGGTGGGACAGGCATGTGGGGAAGGAGAGGTTGTAGGTTGTGGTTGAGTGAACACCTAAGAGGGAGTCTTTCTGGTTGACCGTGAACCTTTAGCCAAGTTAGGAATCCCTTTCCCGAGTGGAGTCTAGTCCCAGCTTGGGGGTGACTCACTGTTGAGAGTGATGAACAGTGTAGTCTAAGGCTAGGAGGTTCGTGGATGGTCTGCACGCAATTGGCGACATTCTTACCAAGATAAGTACTGGTTATGTGTTGAATTCCATGCTACATTGTCATTTATGTGTTATTTTATGGGTTTCATTACTTATGTGAGCATAATTGTCTGTATGTTTAAGGATATACGTTGTATATGCTGCATGTTTGTGTTCACTATTAAATCAACCTGAAAATCATATATTTACAGAACACAACTATTTTTTAATCTTTTATATGTGAGGCTTCCGCTAGAGAACTGTATGTATATGTTTAATTGCATGCAGTTCAGTATGTATGTATGCATGTGTGTGTATATATGTATTTAGAGAGAAAAAAAAAAAAGTTATTTGTCATACCCCAGTCGAATACTGGGTGTTACATTATGTTGTCAGAGCTAAGCTAAGTGTCTGAGTAAGTGACATTCCCCGGTCAGTGGGTGGATGGGGTGTGTTACAGTATGGTATCAGAGCGTCAGTTTTCGGCATTGAGCCTGAATGGGCCAAACCAATCGAATGGAGACGATATTACAGTATGGTATACAGTATATTGCGTTTATGGAAAATTGAGCCACCGCGCGGAAGAATAATATGTAGAGATGCACGCACTAAATTTAGAATTGTGCGGAGTTCATACACATAGTAAAGGTGAATGTGGTGTGCATAGTATTTTGAGGCACAGTGAAGTTTGGTTGGTGCACACATAGTAGGATTATGTGTTGTATCGCTACAATGTAGGAAAGGGTGTGCGCAGGTAGTTGTGCGCGGTAGCGATAGAGTATTCAATGGGGCATACAGATTATTGTATGCGGTAAGGCATATTGAACTTTAGCACGGTGCAATGCATAGAGAGAAATGCATGTGGAATATCCAAGTGCAATACAGAAACAATGCGCAGAGGATATTGGCGTGCAACACAGAAGTAGTGTGTGCAATTTATTGGCGTAACGAAGAGGAAATGTATAGCAGATACAGGTGCGTGGAAACATGATTTACCTTATAAAGTCATTTGCACGATAAATAAAGGTACACGGGTTGAATTTTTATGTGCGCAAAATCATCTGAAAAGATAATTAAGACGACGAGCCTGAGTTTAATTAGAAAAATTTACATAGTATTCAAAGAAAGAGGAATACACAACTGCATTGAAGTATTATTTAAAATGAGTCAAGCGAATGAGATGAATTATGGGTTTTATTCAAACAGTTGAAAGTGAAATATAAGTTACAAGAAGACACATAATATTAAAGGAAACAAGATTCGTAACATCAACAATGGAATCTTGTCTTAAGCAGTACAAAATCTGCTTCTGCGCTTATATATTCATTCAAAATCCAAAATTACAAAAGGGGATGATTCAAAATAACAGTGGCCCTATTCAAAGAGACCGTACAAGAACAGGTCTATCATCTCCGGAGCTTCCTTACCTCTACTATCATCTGTCCAAAAATCGTTGAAATATACTCAATTGTATTGAGGGCTCATTTCAGCTTAGCTAGCTCCTCCTTTAAAGAATCTAACTAGACCAGTTGATTCTCTCCAACACTCTCAACCGCTTCACCGATGAGTTCTTTCTTCTGTCACTTGCTTCGTTTCTTCTTAGTAGCTGGTCTATTGATAACCAGATCCCTCACGATTGGATTTAACCTGATTTCCAATCTCGAATTAGTAACAGGTACTATGTGAAATTTAGTCGCCAGTGTCTACGCGACTGCCTTTTCCTTCGTACTCACAAGAAAATTTAGCATGTTTCCCGAATAACCAGTCTCATTGGATTTAACTGGGTCCATATAGCTCAGCTTTGTGGACACTGAAATACGTTTGCAGAGATGAGAAGTTCAAGCCAGTTTGGAGACTGCTCACTGATGGATAAGATGATGCTTCCATACCTGAGAGTTGGTAATTATAGAACCTAAATCATGAATCCCTGACAGACTTGCGCACAAGTGCAATGGGTTGCCATGTTTGGTTAATCCAATTCAAATGATTAAACTTTTTGAGTTCGTTACATGGCGGCATTCACCTAACTCAAACAGTTGTGATGTACAAGCGAATGAGACAGAGTGATCTGAATAACCGTCACCCGTCCCATGAATGTCGGATTTGACATATTGAAGCACGTGACATTGGAACTTATGAAAAAGTGGTTTCGGAAAACCACCTTGCACCCGATGTATCTCTGCGCGATTGATATAGTGCTTCCTAAGTTCTCAAAACTTGGGTCATGTCTAAGAATTGTCATGGTGGCAACACCAAGAAATCAGAAAAGATAATTCTGATATAATTATTGAGCCAAAATAGTTCATATTTCTCATGGATTGTTGATTTAGTTAAACTAATAATTTTTAATGGTTGCACATTTTGCAGAACTAACAACAAATAGATCAGATTAGATCAAGTACTGAGTCCATAGGAATCGAAGAGACATGAGGAAACTATAGTCAACAAGATGAGAGTAGAGGGATGAATGTCCATTTGGACATTGAAGGAACAAACTCCAATGGACATGGAGAGAAAAGGGATGAAAACCTGAATATGGTAGAGACTATTAAAAATTTGCAAAAGGATGTCCAAGGCCATAAAGCTGATAATAAAAGGCTTATGAGAGACAAAGAGTAGCAGGATGACTTCAACATGAATTTATTGCAAAGTTTGAACAGAATAGAAAAGAAATTGGAAAAAGAAAGTGACTCAAGCAAATCTAGAAGTCACAAACCTTCAGATGAGAAAAAGAGATCAGGAAATGTTGGCAGACACCACCATCACTCCCGAAAGCATTCCAAGAAAAGTGCAAGTAGCAGCACAATTCCATCCCCTGTCAAACAGCATAAGAGGTCTAGGGTGGATGAGCTACGAGAAGAAATGAACAAAATCAAACCTCCTACATTTGATGGTGAGCACAAGAAGAATGAAGATGCAGAAACATGGTTGTTGGGCATGAGGAAGTATTTTCAATTACACAATTATTCTTCCCATGCAGAGGGTAGAATTTCTATCTATCAACTCAAAGGAAAGGCATACATGTGGTGGGATCAGCTTGTGCAAGTACAACACATTAAAGAGAAGAGCGTTACTTGGATGGAATTTAAGAAGTATTTTGAGAAGAAATACTTGACTAAGAGGTATTATGACAAGAAAATGAAAGAGTTCTTTGAACTCAAACTTGGAATTATGACCATAGATGAATA
This sequence comes from Picea sitchensis, assembly GCA_010110895.2. Classification (NCBI taxonomy): domain Eukaryota; kingdom Viridiplantae; phylum Streptophyta; class Pinopsida; order Pinales; family Pinaceae; genus Picea; species Picea sitchensis. The sequence continues at coordinate 34,775 of SNQJ01S0080435.1, read as the reverse complement.
TGAAATAAGATTCCTAGAACTACTGAAGTACGTCTCCTTCATCAAGGATGAGATAGTTAAAATTCAAAGGTATTTGAGTGGATTGCCAACATTCATCAATGACAAAATACAATATGATGATACGTGCCAAGACATTGGAAGAGACCGTAAGGCGAGCTAAATGTCTATATGATCAGCAGAAAGCAAGGCAAACTTTCCAAAAAGCTTGGGATGACAAAAAGAAGTCCAAGGTGGATGAGAGGAAGAAAGGATTTAAACCATCATTCTTCAGAAATAGTCCACAAGGACCACCAACTTCTAAATATCCCAAAACAATAGAGGTAGAAGGCCAAAGGCCAAGGCAGCCACCTATTCAATGTTGGGGTTGTAAAGGAGATCATAGATTCAGAGATTGTCCTCACAGAGGTGAAAAAGGAAGGATTGTTTATAATGTACAGCAAGATGAAATAGTGGAGGACATGGGCAGAAATGTGCCAAGGATATATGCAGCCCTGGATAACAAGCAAGCAGAATATCATTCACACATGATTGAAGTGGAAGGTATGATTAACAACCAAACCATTGCTATTTTAATTGATTCGGGAGCTAGTCATAGTTATATAGATCCTAAGATGGTAGAAAGTTTGCAATTGCTAAGAAGCAACCATGGAAAATCTTGGTTGTTACAGTTGGCTACAGGAACCAAAAGAAAGGTTAATGAGATGGTTAAGTCATGTCTCATGGACATGAACGAACTGAAAACCAAGGCAGATTTGAATATCTTACCCTTAGGTTCCTATGACTGTTTAATTGGGATGGATTGGTTGGACCCAAATCATGCTCTATTGGATTGTTATAAAAAATAATTCACTTGCTTGGATGAAGAAGGGAACCAAAGGAAAGTGTAGGGAATTCCTAGGGCAGTAACCATTAGAGAAATTTCAGCATTGCAGCTAAAGAAATGTTATAGAAGAGGATGTCAAATATTTGCAGCTCATATGGAGGAGACACCTGAAGACAAGGTGCCAAATTTGGAGAATTATGCAGTCATGAAAGAGTTTGAAGATGTATTCAAGGAAGTACCAAGACTACCCCTAAGGAGAGACCTCGATTTTTATATAAATCTGACACCAGGAGCAGCTCCCGTGTCAAAGGCTCCTTACATAATGAGTACACCAGAATTGAAGGAGTTGCAAATGTAGCTTGAAGAACTCTTGAATAAGGGGTATATATGCCCAAGTGTATCACCTGGGGTGCCCCAATCTTGTTTGTGAAAAAGAAATATGGAACGTTAAGATTGTGCATTGATTTCAGACAAATGAATAAAGTGACTGTAAAGAACAAGTATCCTCTACCAAGGATTGATGATCTTTTTGATCAATTGAAGGATGCAAAGATATTTTCAAAGATAGATCTCAGATAGGGATACCGTCATGTAAGAATTGAGGAGGAGGATATCAACAAGACCGCCTTCAGAACAAGGTATGGCCATTATGAGTTCATAGTGGTGCCATTTGGGTTGTCAAATGCACCAGTTGTTTTCATGTGCTTAATGAATGGTGTTTTCCGAGAATATTTAGACAAGTTTGTCATTGTCTTTTTGGATGACACTCTTATATACTCCAAGACAAAAGAAGAGCATGAACATCATTTGAGGATGATGTTGCAAGTATTAAGGGAGCATCAGTTGTATTCCAAATTGAGCAAGTGCTCATTTTAACAGAAACAAATTCATTATTTGGGGCATATCATCTCAAAAGATGGGATAGCAGTGGACCCCGAGAAGATTGAAGCCATTACAGAATAGTTAACACCAAAGAATGTGACAGAGGTCAGATCATTCATGGGCCTTACAAGCTACTACAGGAGATTCATTGGAGGATTCTTGAAGATATCACACCCAATCACTTCCTTGCAAAGAAAAGGTATGAAGTTTCAGTGGATGTCGGACTGTGACAGGAGTTTCCAACATTTGAAACAATTATTGACAAGTGCTCCAATACTAAGGATTGCGAACCCAAATGAAGATTTCATTGTATGCACAGACGCATGTAATGAAGGACTTGGTGGAGTCCTCAGCCAAAATGAATTTGTGATATGTTATGAATCAAGGAAGTTGAAGGATCATGAAAGAAACTATGCCACTCATGATTTTGAGTTGGAAGCCATAGTGCATGCCCTAAGGAAATGGATACACTACCTCATGGGAAAAAGGTTTGAGTTAAGAACAGACCACAATGGTTTGAAATATTTATTTGATCAGCCAAATCTAAATTCTAGACAAAGCAGATGGTTAGAATTTCTAAGCGAATATGACTTTGATATAAAGCATATCAAAGGGAAAGAAAATAAAGTGGTGGATGCACTCAGCAAGAGGGTGCATGAGCTTCATGCTACAGCCATCAGCATGTATCAGACTGATGTTAAAAGAAAAATTTTGGAGGCTACAAATACAGACCTGCAATACAAAGAATTGATAGCAAAACTACAGCAAGGTAAGACACCACATAAGATGGGTATTTATAAGTTGGGAGTAGATGGAATACTGCTGCACAAGATCAGAATTTTTGTACAAAATGTCCAGGACTTGAAATGTATAATTTTGCATGAGATGCATAATGCTCCTTATGTAGGGCACCCTGGATATCAGAAAACCGTAGCAACAGTCAAGAGCCAATACTTTTGGCTAGGTATGAAGAGAGAAATTGTAGAATACATCGCTAGGTGTATGGAATTCCAGAAAGTTAAAATAGAGCATAGGCACCCAGCATGATTGTTGCAACCTTTTCCCATTCCTGAATGGAAGTGGGAAGTGGTGACAATGGATTTTATTATGGGATTTCCCAAAACAGGAAAGCTACGTGATTTGATTATGGTAGTGGTGGACAAGCTTACAAAAGTTGCCCATTTTATTCCACTAAAAACTACTCACAAAGCAGCAGATGTTGCTGATATTTTCAAGAAGGAAGTGGCACGATTGCACGGAATTCCTAAAACGATTGTGTCTGACAGAGACCCAAAATTCACCTCAAATTTCTAGAAAGGATTGTTCAAAGGATTCGAAATGAATCTGAACTTTCGTACATCTTACCATCCTGAGACTGGTGGATAGACAGAGAGGGTGAATAGAGTGATAGAAGATATGTTGATAATGTATGTGATGGATAAACCATCAAAATGGGAAGACTACCTACATTTAGTAGAATTCGCTTATAACAATGGGTATCAGGCATCATTGAAAATGATCCCATTTGAAGCACTTTACATTAGAAGGTGAAATACTCCAATAAGTTGGGATAATCTGGCTGATAGAACAATAGTTGGGTGAGAGTTGCTCAAGGAGATGGAGGACCAGATGTTAAAAATTAAGCAGAATTTGAAAACTGCCCAAGACAGACAAAAAAGTTATGCTGATAAAAAAAATAGAATCCACAGAGAACTCAAAGTGGGTGATCATGTTTTCCTTAAAGTAAAAGCTAACAAGAGTTCCCTCAAGGTGGTAAGTTGCACCAAGTTGGCAGCCAGATTTTGTGGACCATTTGAAATCCTAGAGAGAATTGGTCCCATTGCTTATATGATTGCATTGCCTACATCTATGTCTGTTCATAATGTATTCCATGTATCATTGCTAAAGAAATACATACGTAATGCTAATCATGTTATTGATTGGAATGTTATTCAGGTGGAGCAAGAAGGCGCTTTCCAAGTGCATCCGGTGCGCATCCTGGATTGAAAAATCAAACAACTCCCAAATCAATCCATAGGGCTTGTAAAGGTCCAATGGACCTGGTGTGGACCTAAAGATGCTACTTGGGAGCATGAGGATGCAATGTGGGAAGAATACTCGCATACTTTTGAAGAATTTTGAGAATTTTGTTGTATATGCGTACATGATGCACTGAGGACAGTGCATAAATAAGGGGAGGGGATTGTAATATCCCTTGACCAAACCCAAATGTAAATATAATCCAAGTATATTTAAGCTAGTGAGTTGTTTAGACATCATTTTTGTAATACACTTTTCATGGCATGGTGTGCGCATATACTGCGCAGTAAAGGGATGTAATCTGCACATTTTTTAATACTGCGCACAGTAACTAAGGTGTGCACAACCTTAAAGACAAAGGATACAGTGCACAGTAACTAAAGAGTAAGCAACCTTGAGGTCAACGGATATCGCGTGTAGTAACTAAAGTGTGCACAATATTAAGGTCAGCGAATCTTTGTGTATATAATAGGCATTATAGGCTGGTGAGCCAATATTATAACATGAAATGCTTATGTCTTGGAATTAGGCCAGCGTGCCTAGATGTTAAAGGCTAGAGTGCCTATTTTGTATATATCTCATGATTAATATAAAAATACATCGTTGCGCGCAGACCAACCACGATGAAAGAGAAGGGGGACTATATTCCACCAAATAGGGAAAGGGAGGGCCTAAAGTTAAGAACAGGGATAAGATAGAGAGCTTAAAGCCGAAAAAAAATATTATATTAATATTTCTTAAAAAAATAAAGTACGGATAATTAATTTATCCTAAGTCCTAAAGTAGTGGACAAGTGTATAAAAGTATCTTCCAACATGACAAGTGTCAAGTTGGAGACATGCATACTTATTGTCGAGACTTAGTTCCTTTGGGGGGGGAGTGATCATTGGGAGGAGGAGGAGAATCTTACCATTTTTCCCTTCGACTAGAGAACCATTATCCATGATACATTCTGTCATCCCTTGAGCTACCTCATATCTTCCTACCATCGTACCCAGACTAGATTGATATCCATTCCTGTTGGTGTACCTGTCAACTTGGGAGCGGGATTGAAGAGGTGGGTTGTCAGGCCCGTGAGAAATTCTCTAAGTGAGGGAATTGCTGAGGATCGATTTCTTGAAGGTGATAAATTGTGTCTATAACACTCTGAGACTTCCGGTCTGGCCTATTGCTAAAGCCCTGGAAGGGAAGTGGGGCAGTCGAAGGACTATTGAGCAGAGAAGGGGCACACTTCCTTGGGTGGGACAGGCATGTGGGGAAGGAGAGGTTGTAGGTTGTAGTTGAGTGAACACCTGAGAAGGAGTCTTTCTGGTTGACCGTGAACCTTTATTCGAGTTAGGAATCCCTTTCCTGGGTGGAGTCTAGTCCCAGCTCGGGGGTGACTCACTGTTGAGAGTAACAAACAGTGTAGTCTAAGGCTGGGAGGTTCGCGGACGGTCTTCATGCAGTTGGAGACATTCTTACCAAGATAAGTACCGGTTATGTGTTGAATTCCATGCTGCATTGTCATGTATGTGTTATTTTATGGGTTTTATTACTTGTGTGAGCATAACTATCTGTATGTTTAAGGATATACCCTGTATACGCTGTGTGTTTGTGTTCACTATTAAATCAGTCTGAAAATCATATATTTACAGAACACAATTGTTTGTTTATCTTTTATATGTGAGGCTTCCGCTAGAGCATTGTATGTATATGTTTAATTGCATGCATTCCAATATGTATGTATGCCTATGTGTGTATATACGTATTTAGAGAGAGAAAAAAAAAAATTATGTGTCATACCTCAATTGAATATTGGGTGTTACATTATGTTGTTAGAACTAAGATAAGTGTCTGAGTAAGTGGCATTCCCTGGTCAGAGGGTGGATAGGGTGTGTTACATTTGGGGTCTAGACCAAAAACTTCTGATCTTGGCTTGGGTGACGCTTGGGTTGTTTCTGGGAGTCCTTGATCCACTATCTCTGGTTGATCGAGCTGCATTGGCTCTGGGGCTTTGGTCTGGGGTGGGATGGTGGTGATGGGGCTTGGTGATTGGGGTAGCGGTGATGGAGGGTGCTCAGTGATGAATGTGGATGAAAATGTTTCAGGCTCCAATTCATCATGAATATGAATGATAGTGCTAGATTTGGTTGTTGAGCGGGTGCGGAGAGGGGCTAATGCAAGGGGTTATGGGTTCAGGGGTTTATTCGACAAGACCCCAGTTCTAGGCCTCTTCACCAATCGTTCATTACCGAAAACAGCGCCCAGAATCTGGTTAACATCTGCACCAGATAACACTGCATCAGTTGGCAGCTGATGGATGGACGATCTTTTCTTCTACTCCAACTGCTACATATCCTCTTCCTCCTTAGATTCTAATTATGATGGAGCGTTTGGATTTTGTGGCTCTGGACCTGAGCTTGGTCCGACCTATACATCTTTTTATTTCTTCTTCAGCAACTCCACAGGTAGGATATAATGCATTCCTGACTTGCGTGGGTTACGTCTGACTCCTAGACATGATATGACTTTCCTGTCAAAGGCCTCCTCGTCCAAATAGAATGAAAACATCCTTGTGTGGAAATATTCCCTGCTCACATGTCTTGGCCAGACAAATATATGGTGTCGGTTCATGCTGAAAGAAATATTTCTTGTATTGCAGTTGAGGATATCATGTGGGATATGCAACCTATGTGTTACGTCGATCAACCCATTGTACCACTTAGCAAATGTTGCGGCATTGAAGGTTCTATTCTCTGAATCTGGCCTGGACTGCCATGGCTCGAACATCTTTTCCATGCGCCCTTTGTCTGGTATCGTCGGTTGTCTTCCCACAGGTAGCTTCCATTTAAACATAGCAAATTCCATGAGTATATATCCGTAATTCAAGGTTCATCCCTTATCCTATGCTTCCTCACATGCTGCTAGGAGTTCCTCTAGCAGGTAACTACACCAATTGAATACATCTCCATTGGCGCAAAAGTCAGCTACCGATAATGCATCTAGAGTGCATTCACATTTGTAGTATGATCTCATAACCTTATTGGCTATGATGTAACAGTCAGTCCAAACTGTCTTGGGTAGGATGGGTTCAATTACTGATGTGCATCCCCCCCTCTTTGTGTTGAATTTCTCATACATGCTGAGCTCGCCTTTCTTTTTCTCGTGATTACCAGGACCTTGGAATCCTTTCGACACATCCTCTCCTTGGGAGGATAATCTAGTAAGTTTTTGGATGTCTTCAGCATGTATTGGATATCACTTATCCAACCATAGGCTTCTTTCATGCACCCTTCTTATTAGAAATTATGTGCATCGCGCAACCTCACCAGTGGCACCGAAGACTAGTAGGTCTCTCAGGTTCATGATGGTCGAATTGAACAATCATGATGAACTATGATTTTGGCACAAATCTCATACCTCCAATTCCATCTAGATCCATCTCCCAAAAAACATCTGTGTGCATCTGAGGAAACAAGGTGGAATCTATGAGGACAAGATCGAGGATCTTAACATGCTCCACCTTCCCTTTGAGATCACCTACGATCTTGACTCGTGGGTCATAGGCCTCATATGGAACCACTTCTTTAGACACAGAGCTTTGGATTGCTATGGCTCTTGGAATTCACACTTCTATGGCAGCTAAGGACTAGGGTTACGATTGTGGATTTCACAATGGTGCATGCGGGTTGACTCTGCTGAATTCGAAAATGGTTATGTTCTTTTGGAATGATACATTCTCGGGCGAGTTCTCAGGGCCTTATACTTGGCTTAACGGAAAATTTTAGTAATAACTATTGGTGATCATGACCATATGGATGCAAATGGATTTGAGTTGTCCAACGAGATGGTTTAACTGGGTAAATCCCATTGGGCAATTCTGGCATTAACTTATTTGTGTGAGTGGAATAGGGACATGGTCGATTTCATACCTTTCTATTTGACAGGTGGGTATCTCGGTGCAAACTTCGAGGGCATCTTTGTGTAACATGGATTTATGTCTTAATTGACCTCAGATGGGGTACCGACATGGAAATAAAGGCTGTGACTAGACTGGGTTTGTGTGGCACATGGATTCAAATCATACTCGGATTCATCCTCCCCCCGACCACAAAGGTTGTCCCCATCATATTGATGACTGTCATTAATGGATTCTATTATACTTCGGATTCTGCACTACTGAGTCTTTAGTTTTGCATCAAATAACACTTAAACAAAAAAATGAACTATGTTTCATGGCGCAACACTGTGCACATGGACTTTATTAACTAAATTTACAAAAATTTCAGAAAACTCAGATCTACTAACGTACAAGCTCCTTCGAACTAGAGAAACAGTCCCTCTTTCTCAGTTTTGAGATAGGTAGGGCTTTAGGCGAGCGCCATTCACCCATCTTGGTCATAGCACACCATCGAGTTGCGTGAGTCTGACTACTCCTGAGAGTCGGATCTCCACAATTATGAACGGTCCCAACCAGTGCATGTGCAGCTTGCCAGGATGCTTCTGGTACCGACTATTGTAGAGTAATACCTTGTCTCCTTGTGTGAATACCTTGGTCTTAATGTGCCTGTCATGCCAAGATTTTTGTCTTGCTTTTTCAGCTGACTGATGGAAGTTTTCTAGAAATATGGTTTCCTATAGTTCTTGTAATTCCTTAAGCCTCTGCGCCACTGATTCCTCCTCTGTCATATGTGTGGCTTGTGCAATATATAAACTTGGGGTGATAAATTATGTAGGCACCACTTCTTCTCTCTCGTAAACTAACTGGAATGGTGTGTACCTGTGGAGTTTTTTTTTTTTTGTCTTGTATGCCCATAGTATAGTTGGAACTCTATCATCCCAGTCCTCGCGGTTTGCGCAACAGACCTTTGTTAACCCCCTTTCCAGAATTTTGTTGAAGGCTTCAATTATTCCATTAGATTGTGGGTGGTATGGACTACTCTTGTGGTGTTGAATTAGAAAAAAAATTGTAAGTGTTTCTATAGTGTTGCTAATGAAATGAGCTCCCTAATCATTGGTTAAGATCCTGGGACATATGAACCTCATAATGATATTCTCGAAAATGAATCTGGTAGCAGTATATGTTGAATAGTCCTGTACAGTTGTTGCTTCTGCCCAATGGGTAAGGTAGTCGGTTGCAGTAATGATTTACCTCGCCTTTGAATGCTTGTCGATAGGGTTGATTGGTCCAATGAAGTCAACTACCCATTTCTCAAATGCTTGCAGATCTCTAACTAGTTGTAGCAGTAGCTTGTCTCAGCATGACAGCTTGCCCACCCGTTGACAAACATCACATGATCTAGTGTATACCTTTGCATCCTTGAAGAGTGTTTCCCACCAAAGTCCTACCTGGAGAACTTTCTATGTCGTGGAATTTCCTCCTATGTGGCCTCCTCAAACTCCACTTTGGCATTCCCAGAGTATGGCATGTCTTTCATGATCCAGGACACATCGCCTGAGGATGCTTTCTAGTCCAAGTTTATACAACTGTCTGGTGATCAACTAGTAATATGTTGCTCTAACAACCATGTGGTGTTTTTGGGTTGGGGAATATGTCTCTGGACAGGCCCCTGTACTTAGGAAGACTATTATGTCCTCCAAGTACTCTAGTATGGACACAATTCTGAACAAGTCTGCATCTGGGAGTTGATCGTCTACTGCTCCGCCACTTTCCCCTAACTCTAACCTGGACAGGTGATCAGGTCCTACGTTGCATCTTCCCAGCTATGTAATTTTTAAACATGTGAAGTAAAGAAATGCATATAGATTCCTAAGCAAAACAGAAATTAATCAATGGCTCATTCACATAGTTCACAGAGATTTATACCAAAAACCCTCAACCAAGAAAACCTTTCTTATATTCATTATATCGAATTTCACCATTCACTATACAATATATATACAATTTTTGTAGGTATTCCGTAGATACCAAAACCCTAATCCCTTAATCCGGGATTAATTTACAAGACCGCTAAAAATAGCAAAATCCGCTAAAAATATCTGATGTGCCCACACACACACATGCAAAGAATATCACACATATTTGACACAGACACAGCCATCATATATGATGCCCCCACCCACACACATGCAAAGAATATAACACATACCCAACATTCTCCCACTTGTTGTTTTCTTTGCATCCAGGGGTCCAGGGGATTATATAGTCAACAATCTAGGGCAGCAATGCCCATTCTTACTCTACACCGGGAGAAATTTTCTATGCTCACAGACTTTGTCAATGAATCTACAACA
>SNQJ01S0080435.1:0-24783 GCA_010110895.2 Picea sitchensis | reverse complement strand
TCTGTCTGATTTTCTACCAGAGCCTTAAACTCTTTAAATTTATCAAATACCTTAGATTTATTTCTAAGAAAATAAATCCATGTGTTCCTTGAAAAATCATCTATGAATGAAACATAATACACAGATTTACCTAGGGATGGAACGGGAACAAGTCCAAAAACATCACTATGTATCAACTCTAAGATCCCCTTTGCTCTTGTAGCACTAGATGGGAATCTTACTCGATTTTGTTTACCATATATGCAAGGTTCACAGAAATCAAAATTCAGAGTGCAATTAAACATACCTTCAACCATACCTTTACCGTGTAGTGTTCGAAGGCCCTTTTCTCCAATATGTCCCAATCTTTGATGCCACAGCATGGTCTTCTTTCCAGGGACAATATTGGTCTTGTCTTCTTTATTTCTCTATTCAAGGACAACAGAACTGTTACACCCATTAGTATATGTCCTTCCCAACAACTTGTATATATTTCCACACCAAACTCCCCTCATCAACACCATTGCTCCTCATACCATCTTGCAAGTGTTCTTTCCAAATACAGTATCCACTCAGGGCAAAGGTAGTGGGTATAGTATCCACTAGGAGCCTAATATTAGGCTCCTAGCTAGTTTTGGAATGTGCAGAACCACAGGAAGTGTTCTAATCCTTCCATATTTTAGAAACAACTTAACCCTTCCACGTCCCAAGATTTTTGTTTTCGAGTCATCTCCTAGGAATACATCACAACCATCATATTTTTCATATTCAGAGAACCACTCCCTATGAGGAGTCATATGGTATGACGCACCTGATTCGATCAACCATACATCATGGTCTGTATGTGTAATTATAGATGTCAGGTAAACATCACCTCCTTCTTCAGTGGAGGTTTTCGCCTCTGTGGAAGAGTACTATCAAATCCCTTTGGTTTTTCAACCTTCTTAGATTTGCAATCTTTCTTATAATGCCCTGTTTTACCACACTTCCAGCATTTCCTCAAAGATTTTCCTAGAGACTTAGATCTACCTATAGATTTAGATCTCCACCCCAAAGGCTTACCAGGGTTCCTGTTTTGGGTACACCCTCTTACAAATAAAGCATCTGTGTTGTGACCATCCATGCTTTTTCGCCTCATCTCTTCATATAACAAGGATGAAACTACATCCTCATACTTCAATGTAGATTGAGTGGTACTACTAATTGCTACAACCAGATTATCCCAAGAGTCTGGAAAAGAACACAACAAAGTAATACACTTGTCTTCTTCTACAATCGTAATATTAACAGAGACAAGTTGACTTACCAGAGTATTAAAAGCATTTAGATGTTCTGTCACAGAATCTCCATCTTCCATCCTAGGATGATACAACTTCTTTCGAAGAAACAACTTGTTTACCAGGGACTTTGATTGGTACAAATTCCCCAACTTATCCCATAGTTCCTTGGTTGTAGATTCTCCTGAGACATTCAACAAAACCAAATCTGCCAGGCAGAGTCGAATAGTACTCCTTGCTCTTCTGTCTAGCTTCTCCCAATCTTCCTTTGACATACCAGTAGGTGGTGTACTGGTAGTTTGTGTATTGGTAGGTTGTGTACCAGTTGCCTATGTTCTAGTAGACTGTGTACTAGGATCCACAGCAATCCATTGTTCTTTGTCTACAAGAAGGTCCTCCATATTCAGCTTCCATAGCTCAAAGTTTTTACCGTTGAACTTCTCTATCTCGATTCTAGAAGAACTCATCATTCCTCTTTCTACACTCAAATCACCACTGCAAAATCTCCCACTAAACCTAGGTTTATCACAGACCCAAGATAAACTTGATATATCAAGACCGATCCAAACCCTCAACAACAAAGGTGTCCCTCTAATGCAAAAAACGAGCTCTGATACCACATGTAAGTTTTAAACCTATGAAGTAAAGCAATGCATATATATTCCTAAGCAAAACATAAATTAATCAATGGCTCATTCACATAGTAGACAGAGATTTATACTGAAAACCCTCAATAGGAAAAACCTTTCTTATATTCATTATATTGAATTTCACCATTCACTATACAATATATATACAATGTTTTTATGTATTCCGTAGATACCAAAACCCTAATCCCTTAATCCGGGATTAATTTACAAAACCGCTAAAAATAGAAAAAATTGCCCAAAAACAAATTTCAGGGCACTGCCCCGAACGCTACGTGTAACCAGGGGGAGGCATACCTGCCCCCCTTGGGACCCCCCTAGGAAAGTTCCCAATGCACATGGCACAAACAGAGCACTAGTTCAAGGGATCGTCAAACGCAGTTGTCATATCTGACGTGCTCACACACACACATGCAAAGAATATAACACATACCCAACAATGCTAACTTCAAATGAAAATTCCTGAAATAATAGAATCCATCTACAAATTCTTCCTTCTAATACTGGTTTGTTAACTAGATATTTCAATGCAGAATGGTCAGTAAAGAATTTAAAATGAGATCCTAACAAATAATGTCTAAATCTCTGCAAAGCATAAATCATGGCTAGACCCTCCCTCTTTGTCATTGTTAGTTGCGCTCTGCTTGCGACAACTTCTGACTCGTAAAATAGATAGGGTGATCCATAGCTCCATCACCAAGTTGCGTTAAGATAGCTCCCAAATAAATTCCTGAAGCATCTACATGGACGTGAAATTCATTCTCCCTATTTGGGAATATCATAATCGGTGTTGTGATGAGTTTCTCCTTGAGTGTCTCGAATGCTTTATCACATTCTAGAGTCCATTGGAACGTTTCAACCTTTTTCAATAAGTTTTCCAGAGGTGTCATAATGTTGGCATATCTTTGAATGAACCTGCAATAGTAACTTGTGTGTCCCAGTTTGGAGCACAACTGTTTAGCGCTAGTAGGTGGAGGCATATTCACAATGACCACAACCTTGGTTGGGTCTACCAATACTCCTTCTCGACAGACTATATGGCTCAAAAAAAACCCATGTGGTACATAGAATATACATTTTCTAAGATTCAATGAGATCTGCAACTCTCTGTATCTATCAAACATTAGTCGCAACAATGCTACATGTTCCTTGAGAAGGCTATATATTGTCCAATCGTCCATATAGACTTCTATAAATTTGTGGATGAACTCTCTAAAATATGTTATCACAATCCTTGAGAAAACTGTAGGGGCGTTCTTCAAGCCAAATGGCATCACATTATATGCGAAGGATCTCCATTCTATTATGAAAGTGGTCTTCATTTTGTCTTCTTCAGTGATCCTGACTTGATGGTATCCTGAAAATCCATATGTGAATGAGTATGCTTCCTCTCCCGCAACCTATTCTAGAACTTCTTCTGTAAAGGGTGTTGGGAAAGGGTCATGTACACATGCAGAGTTGAGGCTTTTGTAGTCTACATAGACTCTAATATCCTCTGTGTCTTTCTTTCTTTGAATAAATATCAGGCTAACCCACTCTGTTTCTTCTACTACAAAAATGAGACGTGCTTCCAACATCCTGTCTATCTCCTTCTTAACCTTCTCTTTTACTCTAGGGTTAAGATGGTATGGTCTATGTCTGACAAGCTTGGATCCTAGTTTCAGTTCAATATTCATTTCTCCCTTGACTCCTTTGATTCTCTTTAACTCTGAAAATCTCTTTGGGAACAAATCCTCATATTCTTGCAGTAAACTCTGTATTTCCTGACTAGTTTTCTCATCCCAGTAGTCTCCCACCATAGCTATATTGGGTTTCTTTGTAGTCCCTATATTGATTTTGCGCAATTTTAATGGGTGATTGTAGGAACTATCTCTATGGCTGGGTATGGTGTTTTGAATTTATCTGCTTCCCTCTATCTCTTTGATGGCTAGGTATCTCAATTCTTCTAGGTCATCTAGGCTTTCTGAACATAGATGATTTTAGGGGCTAAATTTTGCTCATGGGCTAATTTTCCATGGTTTTTCAAAAAATGAGATTCGTTATTTTAAAAATGATTCGCCCAAATTCTATAGGATAAAATTATTTTACCTTAAAAATCGCCAAAATTTTATAAAAACTATATAAAATCCTTAGAAATTTGAATATCTTTACAAAAATATAGCCAAACATTTATAGTTGGCATATGAAGGATTAGTAAGATTCGTCAAGGTTTCTACATTTTAAAATAAATTTCCATCCTTAAAATCATCCCTGTTTCTGAATCTCTGCTAATCTGATAGCATTCTATAGGTTTCTCAATTAAGGGAAATTGGAGATTAGTCTGGAGTTATTTTCTATGTTTGGCACATACCACTAAGTTTGATTTCTAATTACCACTATATGTAAAAAGAAATTCTTTAATCTTTTGCAGGACTACTTCAAGCTAAAGGTACTTACTTGTAAATGAGAAGTCCTTGCAAAATTGAGCTACCAGTGTTTGCCAGTCGTCGGTCTGTCTTCTGGTTTCCTCATGTATGACCCAACATTTCAAGATTGGACCTAGACACTGGGGGAATACCTGGACCCAAAAGTGAGAGGGTATCCCCGCATCTTGCCACTGTGTCATGCATTGTTCAATATGTATCCTAGGATTTGATTCTCCACTAAATAGTTACGCAACTTGAATATCTGTTTGCATCTTTGATTCCAGCTTCTTCTTATTCTAGAACCTATACTTGATATATTTCTTCACCTCGTCCCAAGTTTCAAATACGGCTTTATGATTATCCCACCATTTGGTAGGGGTGTTCTGAAAATCCACATGTAGTACTAAGATTCTTTGGTCTTCTCTTATATTTTCTTCCATGTTGTGAAAAAAACTGTCTAGATCTAAGGTGTCATCATATACTTGGTGTTCTTTGACTTCGGTCCCAACCCATCTGGTCACTCTGACAGTTGCACATCTTCTTGAGAATCTTTCATGTGATCCTTTTTGCCAATAGTCAAAAGCCAGTTCTGAATGTTCATCTATTGACTATATGCTTCTCCAACTTAATGATCCATCAGCAGTAGGATTTATATAATCATTTATTTTCCCAGCTATTACAGTGTACAACTAGTCCAAGTCTTCTCCCTCCATATTATTGTATGTTGGTTTTGTATACCTAATTCCTACATATGGATCCAAAGGTTGAACTACCTTGATTCCATCAGCCTCAAAGGTCATGGTGTCTTTCTTCAAGTCGATTATTGCATAATTTTCATAGGCCCAATCAATGCCAAGTAGTGCAGGGTAGGGGTCCTTATCTCCCATGATCTCAATGACTTCAAAGTCAGCCATTGTCTTTACTCCCGCAACATCTATTTCCACATTCTCCAGTCTTCCTATGGGGAAGATACAATATTGGTTTTCCATTCTTAATTGAATTGGGGAATATGTCAGCCTAGGTTTTCCTAAGGCTTCCCAGGTCTTGTTAGGCAGAATGTTCACATCAGATCCTAGATCCAACATGACGTCCTTGATTTCAAATTCATCTAACTGGGCTACTATTCTAAATTATTTTATGGTTTGTACTTTTTTTTGATGCACTCTTTGGGTACTCTTCTCAGGAATATTAGCCCTTATTCTTTCCTCTAGGGGTTCTTCGTTCCCTAAAACTAGGTATAGCGCATTGCACAACTTTTCTGTTAGTTGATCATTCCCCATAATGTCAGAGAATAATTGAAACCAAAGGTCAACTACATTTTGATTTTTCTCAGGTTGTCTTGGCATGACTACAGGGTCTCTGTGTGCAGGGGGTGAAGTAGGGACTTGTGCCATCTTGGGATAAATAATAGTTTGTGAGGGTTTATTTTGAATCTCATGGCTAGGAACATTCTGAAATACTTCTATGGCATCTTTAAAGAACAACTTTTGTTTCAGAGGGTCATGCATGTCTTCTTTAGGTGCTTCTTTTGTATTTGAGGTAGAGTATCAGCATCAACTCTTGTCTTCGCTCCTCCTCGAGTAACGATATTAAGGTTGGGAAATTGTCCCTTAGTAACCCTCTTGATTTCTAAACTGATAAGGTTAGTTCCTCTTTCTCATACTCTATCCTCCCATTTTGCAATTAACTCTCGGCAGTCTTCAGTTGCATGCCCATTGGTTCTGTAGTGAGAGCACCATGGTCGCCTTGGATGAGGAAAGTCTCTAGCAATGTGACCTTGCTCATCACATTTATAGCATCTACTTGGCCCTCTTCCCCCAGTTCTTCCTCCTCTAAAGTATCCTCCAGCTCCACATCCTCGACCTCTTCCTGGTCCCTGAGGGTTTTCATTCACCCTGAATGTTGTTCGGTCTAATCTATCTGCTAGTGCATCCAACGCTCTACATTGATTGGTAGTATGCATGGTAGATGCACAGAACTCTCAATGTATTGTGTTTGGTACTGTCAAATCTTTATGCACTATCTTGGCCCATGCCCATGGATTCGACATATTTCACAATACTCAGTTATTGGTGTTGCTTGGCCTCCTAGGAAAGCATGATACGGGGCAGGGTTATGGAAAGGTAATCTCATCGATACTTGCGCAACTACTCTCGTGAGTCCTAGTGGGGTTATCATCAGATTTTGAGGGGGTCCCATTCCCCTTCCTCATGGACATTCATTCACCAGATGACCTTATGTATAACATCAAGTGCACCAAACCTATGGTCGTCCTGATCCAGGTATCGTTATCTCTTGAATATTTTTTGTAAGTGTCAATATCTGCCCTTATAATTGTGCCAAATTCGCATCTACTAGGGGTCTGGTCATTCTCAGGATCCTAGGGTATCCCGCCATGGCTTCAATCTTCATCGATTTTTCCAAGGTGTCAGTTAACATGGATGTTCGTTGTTGCATTAACGGAATTCAAGTCATAGGCAGCAACCCATGAATGTACCACTCCCTTTGATGTTCTTCATGGATTGGATGTGACAACCTCCCTATGGAATCTTTAAACTTCTAGTTTTATTCCCAGGCCGATTCACCTTCCCGTTGTTGGATCTCACATAACTCGAACAGAGCTTGTTGTTCTGACTGAGGTAACTTGAACTCTGTTATGAACCTTGTTCATACCTGGCCAAGTGAGAACGCTTGACCTTGCATTCCTGGCACTCCTGGATCGATACTCTTCATGTACCACTTGAGAGCATGCCCTCTCAAGTTAGTCTGGGACTCAACCAACTTATTTTCATCCAGAGTCCCTCTGGATCTCCAAATTTCTTCACACAAGAACCAATGTTGCTCAACGTCTTCATCTCCCTTACCCAAAAATTCTAGGTATCGGGCAATCGAAACTCCCGCATGGCTAGCCACTGTTGATCATGTTGTTCCTATCAATATGAATCCTAGTTGTCTTGCTTTTGATCTATCAAGGGATCCCACTATCCTCCCTATACTTTCCCTTCTTGGCTATGACTGACTAATTAATTGTACTAGAACAGAACTAGCATGAGAAGGTAGTATCGAACTTACTGCTTGTATAGAAGACACTTGGGGTATGGGTGATTTGGGGTTGGCACCAGTGTCTTCGGGGCAGTTTTCTATGATTTGGGGGGGTTTTCTCTGATATGGGGGGTCTCATTTTCTTCCACTGGGACAATCTCTTTGGTTGGATTCCTGATATCTGCTATTATCGGGGCTAAATCTTCTCTTTCTTCTCCAAGATTCATGTTGGCTTCTTCCTCTCTCATGACTGCACCTTCTCCTTCTTGTCCCACCTGCTAGGGACTTATTTCTCTCTGCACTTATCTCTCATTTAATAGTTGACTGGCCAATCATTCTTATCTTCTCATCTTCTGCAATTCTTCCCTCTGTCTTTCCTCTACTTCTCCTGGTCCACCTTCTTTACTCAACTTCTCGGATTGTCTTGTTGCTTTCTTGATCTTTCCACGCCTCCACTTCTCAACTATGGCATCTATCTTCAAGGCTTGCTCATCTCTTGAGTCCATTTCTTGTTGTTTCCCCCCCATTTTTCAAAGAACCCTTCCCCTTTCTCATGCCATGACTCTCATCCTGCCTCACCCTATGTCACACACCCACTACAGTAGCTAAGATTTTTCTTTTTTTTTGTCTTTTCTTCGAGGAACAGAAACCCCAAATTTCTATGGGGCATGGTGTAGCCCTCCCTTCCCTTATCCTTCCCCATGTGATCTTTGGCTATGACTTGTGGCCTTTCCAGAAAGGTTCTTCCGGCTTTCGTGATTTAGGGAATCGCGATGCAAGCCTTCCCCTGCTCTCTGTCTTTCAAAGTGTCGAAACCCGAAAAGGGACTAATAGATCATCGAATTTATCAATGACTCAGATTAAATGCTGACACTCTACCTTTCGGGGTTTTTCATACTGGGATTTTGCGATATATGAAAATGAGGGGTTCATACCCTTCAATTTCCTAGGTGCCAAAACACAGAAATCCTTATATCCACTAAGCTCATTTTGGGGTTTTGCAAGTCAGGATTTCATGATATGCGAAGATAGGAGGTCTCACACCTAGGTTTCCCAAGAGCTGAAACTCTGAATCCCATATACATCACTAAGCTCATTTCATGGTTTCACAAATCGGGATTTCACGATATGTGAAGACAAGAGGTCTCACACTTGGGTTTCCCGAGAGCCGAAACTCCAAAGCCCATATACATCACTAAGCTCATTTTGGGGTTTCGCAAATCGAGATTTCACAATATGTGAAGACAGGAGGTCTCGCACCTGGGTTTCCCGGGAGCTGAAACTCTGAAGCCCATATACTTTGCTCAGCTTATTTCGGGGTTTCACAAGTCAGGATTTCGCGATATGCGAAGACAGGAGGTCTCACACCTGGTTTTCCCGGGAGCCAAAACTCCGAAGCCCATATACTTTGCTTAGCTTATTTCGGGGTTTTGTAAGTCAGGATTTCATGATATAGGAAGATAGGAGATCTCACACCTGGGTTTCCCGAGAGTCGAAACTCCAAATCCCATATACTTTTCTCAGCTTATTTCGGGGTTTCACAAATCGGGATTTCACGATATGCGAAGACAGGAGGTCTCGCACCTAGGTTTTTGGGGAGCCGAAACTCCAAAGCCCATATACATCGTTAAGCTCATTTTGGGGTTTCTCAAATCGAGATTTCGTGATATGCAAAGAGAGGAGGTCTCGCATCTGGGTTTCCCGGGAGCCGAAACTCCGAAGCCCATATACTTTGCTCAGCTTATTTCAGGGTTTCGCACGTCGGGATTTCGTGATATGTGAGTACAAGGGAACTTGCCCTTGGGTTTCCTGGGTGTCGAAATGTCGAAAACCTGAGGGAACCATTCTCTCTGGTGCAAGGTTTCCAAACTTAGACCACAAAATCCTTCAACGGGTTCTTGGGTAATTATCCCTAGGCTTGATGACCTGACTGAAAGGCCTTCTTAAATTATCGAGCTATGAACTCTGTGACAGGGGTGAGGTAAGCTTGTATGTTTACTAAAATGGTAGTCCTTTCAAGGAACTCACTCCAGCTCTAGAATGTGAGGGAACTTTCCCGAAAGGAGGTGCCTTCAAGAAATCAAACCAGGGCATAGCGTGAGTCAAGTACATGGGACAAATCTCAAGGGAACGGGCTGGTAATCTGAACTTATTCATTCTATTCATAAATCGATTATGGTCATATAAGTATAAGCATACACCCATTATTTCTGAGCAAAACACCAGGCAAACACTTCTATACAGAAATCAATCATTTATGAGTGTACAAACATGAGCATGCATCCATTATATTCAATTCAAGATATGAGATATAAACACTTATCAGGAAAAACACCAGGTGTGACGCGATTGTTGAGAGGGGTGCTTGTTTCCACCAAGCTGTAGGCTCAGTGATTCCAATCGGATTTACCACTAGCCACTCCCGAGCTAGACCACGATGCTTAGAGACTCAGTCTCCTACTTCCAGCTCATCATAAGTCCAAGACGAAGGTTACTCCCCTTCTCCTCTGCTCATAATTCTCTGTATTTTCGGAGTTCCTCTTGGTTCTCCTTCCGTGATTCATGTTTTTCATGCGCACCCCCTCTGTCCCCCCCCTTCCACACTTCTTTCCTTTCCTTTCCTGTGAGGTTGCATGTGGAGCAAATTTCCCTGCCCGATGGTCAGGTCTGAGAGCTTCTACGGATGGGCGGTTCACCCCCATCCCCTCATTTACTCTTGAGGAGCCTCCCCACATACCATCCTAGCAGATAATTCATTCTGGGGTCTGAGAGTGAGCTTTGGTTTCCAAGCATGTACAAACCAGTACGGTTTCAGTTCGGTGGAAGTTAATGTAGCCATTCCCAACCCCTTCCACCACCTCTCATCAGCCATTGTGGTCTCTTTCAGCACATCCCCCTCCCAGCAATCATGCGACACATATTCATGATATAATTTACATTCATCAACCTTTTATACAAAGGTTTGTCAAATCAAACATTCACATATTTGATTTTGCCATAGTTCTTGGCCAATATAGTTATTTTTATAGACTGGGGAAAAAAGGGTGTTACACCCTACCCCAAGCGAGGGTGTTTACGCTGCCATCTCGGTCAGGGACATATTCAACATCCCCTCCTCTGAAAAGAAAACCTTAATCCACAAGGGGATTTCTCTTAACGGCCTTCCCCTTACGTCTTTCTTGAAAATTGCCTCTTCTCGTGAGAAATATTGGTGATTCTCAGCTGCAAATTCGATGATATATCCCTCTAATGTGGTGTTGACCCAGAAATCAACTGCTCATGTGACTAGACAATCCATCCTCTAAAGTGTTTCTAGCTTCTCGGTATCCCACACGCAGATCCTCTTGACTCATCCTTGGAAATCTGGAGCTTCTAGGAGCTTCCTTATCCAGTGGAAAAATTCTTCTGGGAATTTAACCCATAAAATCTTGTGCGGGTCGCTCGATCCTTCTGAGTAAAAGATTGTTGCGCAAGTGTTTTCCACCGATTTTCCCTTCAATTCCGCTTCTTCCCATATGAAGGCATCACAGTTTCTTTCCCACCATCAATCAATACCATATCTATGGATCGACGAAAGCATTCTCCCTACAGGTTCCCTTTTAACGCGAGTCCCAACAACGGAACCATTTTGTTGGCGAAAGTTTGATCATAATAGGGTCCTTCTTAGGTTACTAACAAAAGGTACCATGTAGTCTAGAGCATTGGCATTTTCATCTCCTCCAAAGAGAACAAGTCTCACCTGAAGCACTGCAAAGACAGCTAGATAGGGAAGGGTAGGAAAACGACTTAAGAGGATTCATAGGGCCTTCAGAACTCATTCTTGATCTTGCGTAAGAGACATGAACAGATTTGAACCATACATGTGCAAGAATCGAACCTACTTACGTTGCGAACAAGAATTTAAACGTAGAACCATCAGATAGAACTTAAATACCATAAGGAAATGTTGTAATGCATAAGAAAACACACAGAGATACATCATATTTGAAAATTTAGGTCCTTATTCATATTATATTTGGAATCTTTCTATGATTACAGACTCAGAATTACACCATAGTGGAGTGTATAGACTCTTGACTCAGAACTCATGTCGCAAAGCTCCAACTCTCGAACTAATAGATCGAATTCATTACAGACTCACGACTTAACTGACCAACAACAACAATGGCAGCCACAACAACTAATCAACCCCTCTCCTTTTACAATTATGTTCGTCACTATCTCTAAATCGGTTTGTGTCTTCCTTCTCGACTTGCACGCTTTCTTGTTCTGTTGCGGTCATTTGTTTCTTAGCTAGCATTGCGCTAAATTTCACAACCGCTTTATGTTACTCTTTCTCGTTCTAATGTCCAGTCTTTGTTGAAGCTTGTGCAACTCATGCTCAGTCAAAACTTGCTCAATTCCTTATCCAAAAATGAAGGGCCCAACAAGTGGTAGCCTGAATTCAAATCAATATTTCTAAAAAACTTGGCACCCTTAATTTGATCAAGAAAATCATCAATCTAAGGGATCAATTATTGGTTCTTGGTAGTGATTCTTTTTAGGGCTCTATAATCAATACAGATTCACCATTTGTCATCCTTCTTCTGCACCAACACAATCGAGCTCCCACAAGGTGAGTGTTGAGGAAAAGATGTGAAATGATCTTACTCAAGCATTTTCAGATTCTGCTTGGGTAAATCAAAAGTTGGTTAACTCTTAACAATCATAAAATAACTAGTTATTTAAACAAAAACATCCCTCCTTGTGACTCTCATCATCACATTCATGTTTGACAATTTATTTCATTTATATTTGAAATTATTTCCAAAAATATATTACTCATATATCCAAAAAACACATGTTGTCCAAAACTTCTGAAGTCAACTGTCATCAACAATAAATAAAATAAAACTTAGAATCCATATTTTCCACTCTAAGATGCAATCTTTCCCTTGTTGTTGCTGTCACATTTTGATCTCTCTCAAATTTCCTTTGGATGTGTTGAGCCTTTAGGCCTAATCTCTCTGATCACATGAGAACAATCATTCCTCAAATGCATGCGGGAGGACACATATTTATCAGAATCATTTGAAGGTGAGGAAGGGGCAGTAATGGGTTTCCCTTTCTTAGGGGCATGGTGGGCCTCGGTTTTCAGCCTTTTTCTTGAAAATCTCAGTCATGTATGCATAATTTATTAGCAAGTAGTTCCTTTAGCAACCATACATGATAACTCTTTTAAAATATGAAATAAATTTTGGCTCAGTAACATATCAGACCCATGCAATCCAATCCATACACTTGTTTAGTAGTCATTTATGAGAAGGGGGTGAACAAAGGTTCTGGGATATGTGAGGGGGTTGTATTGAGAGAAAAAAATATTAAAATGAGGGGGAAAAGAACATGGTTACTGCTCATTGATAACAACAATCAACTGAAATGTAAACCAAAGAACATATCATTGTAATCCACCCATGTGATCTTAAACTGTCACAATACAGAGCTTCTCTTAACTGTAATTAAATTTTAGGAATAGGGAGTGAGTAATGAATATGGGAAGCCTAGGGGATTGTAATTAACGAAAAGTGAAATAATGGTAGGGAAGAAGAGCAGATATTGTTCATAAAATTAATTAAGTGATCCATAAAACCATTATGCATTTACTGCAAATGTTTCAACACTAACCAAACAATTTGTGTCATCAACTAAACAATCACTATGTGTAATTCAAACATTACTAAGTGTTGAACTTGCTCATTGTTCACAATTAAATTTTTAACATAGTGTCATCCAACTCAAAACAACAACATGTATAAGAGTTTTGTTTCTTTCCATTTGTCCCATTTAATATTTAAAACAATTTCTAAATGAACACACAGTCACTTGTTTCCCACTTTGTCCTATCAAAACATCAACCCATGTCCATGAATTATTTCTTCAAATCAAACACAGACAAAAAAATTGTGCATGATTCCATTTCTCTAATCAATTTAATAATCAAATTGAAACAAAACCATACTGTTATAAAACCCATTCTCATCTCTAACGGATTAATGAAACTATATCCATAACATATACAGTGGACAGGCATGCCACAACTATCATGATTTTAAAATGCAATACTCATGATTTGCAATTAAAACACACAGTAACAGCAACCCTTATTGCAACCTATGTCATGTTGTAGGAAACACACAACCCAGTGCATAAAGCAAAGAGGCATATTCCTGATCAATCATAAAAAAATGTTGAGTCATAATCCAACTGTTGAAACACAAGAGGCAGCGACTGTGTGCCCACTTCAATATTTGAATCAACCAATTAACCATGCTAAACAATCGAATCAATTTCCATAATAAAAGAATACAGTGATCATAAACCAATCACAAAAACCATTGTCAATGCTATTAATTAGGGACAACCAATAATCATACACTATCGACGATACTCCACCAAATCATAACAGTCGACCATGTGCCCGACCAAAAATAATTGGTTCATTTATCAAAATCGAGCTTAAAATAAACAAGGGTGAGCTCTTAATAACCAACACAGGGAGGTTGGAAATGACCACCAACAACAGGTGAGAAACATTTGGGTTAACACGGTGCATACATAGGACATATCACCCATAGCTTTGCAATACAAGGATAGAGTTCAATATTCAGGAGAGAATATGAACAGAGAAGAAGAGGTCCCTCACAAGCCAATAAATAACACCTAGAACATGCAGAGAATAACCCTCATGGTTTTCCCTAATCAACCTAAGTAATGTTGATATAAAACAGAGCCATGAAATAGAAATCAACCTCAAAGAAATCCCATTGGAATAATAGCCATCATAACCAAATACGCATACATCAATAGTATAAATGAGCCCACACCCAGGTGAAATGATATACAGTGACACAAGGTGGCTTGAAATCAAACCCAGTAACCCCATAACAGTAATACAACTGACCGAAGTTACAAGAAATTTGTGGAGATAGTCGGTCAAGTCTGGACTGAATGAACCCTCTAACAAAAATCCATAAAGACAATAGAGAGCCTTCATGGCTTCCACACTCAGAATAATCAATGAAAATGTGACTTCAACCATCGTTTTCCATTTGCAACGAAAGCCACACAACAACCATTCCAGAGAAATATCACAAGTTTACATAGTTTCCAGTCTCAAGAAAAGCACAGACCCATACATCACCAAGACAATATCTATTTCATAACCAGAGTGGGTTCATGGATGGCGAAAAGACATACATGTAACCAAAAATCCTTAAAAACGTGAGCTTAGCCGAGCAGTTCTTCCCTTGCCTGAAAATCGGAGCTTAACCACAGCGAAACACAATTGAACAATAGCCAAGCTAGGGTGGCAGCCAGTGGGAGAGGTATGGAGTGACGTGCAGTAAGTGCACATCACCTCCATCCTCCACTCATTCAATTCCTTAGTACATGGTAGCCATCCCTCCATTAATCCACTTAATTAATCTATGCATCAAACTTAACATCCATCACTTGTCAAATGCGCCACCACATATCACATTTAACCATTTCCAACCATACCATAACACATATCAAATGTGTTTTCATATAGCTCAATAAATTGTATAGCCACCAACTTTGTTAGCTAGGACTAACAATAATCCATTAAATTTCATTTGCATATAACGTAGCATAGCATAGTATAGGATAGCTTCTTTCCTTGGATTTTTTCATGTTTTTTTATCTTTTGTCATGACTAATGTTGGCCCTTGGGTATGGAAGTAAGTGAAGATTAAGGCAGAAAAGAAGGAATGTGAACTGCGTGGAAAACACAGTGACTGATATTGGGTAGAAGTGAGCAAAAGAGAAAAAAAGTGGGAGCGAATTCCGAGAGAACAAGTCATTGGACGAGGAGATCAAGTATGACAGATCAGCAAGAAAGATGGATCATGGACAACTCAGCAAGAGGAAAAAGACACCATTGAATTCTTTGGAGCACTATGCGAGAAGGAAGGAAAGACAGGCTGGCGAAGCTTTGAAAACACAGGTCTAGTTGACCTGGGATTTTAGACACCTAAGGTTTTGGCACTTAGGTCTCGGCCTAAGGCTGTCGGTGAGTGATTTTAATGTATAAATAAGAACCTAGATGAGGGAAGAGGTTTCTTTCTAAGTTTATTGCTCGACTATGTTATGAGAAGAGATTGCTAGTGAGAGACAACTATTGTATTGTGAGAGCCTTCGGGTATTGTAAGATCTCCAGCTAGGTGCGAAGATAAACCCTGCAGCTGGGTGCACAGGGAAGGGAGAGAAAAGAGAAGAGAGAAGATCTGCTAGCTAAGAGTGCAAATAGAACTATATGCTTTCATCTTAGTATATTATAAAGCATAGTTATATGGATGTAGCCCTAGGGAGAGGGTGAACCATGTATATCTTGTGTTATGTGTGATTGATGCTATGTTCTATGTCATTTGATATGATGTTATTGTGATATTGTGTTAGATCTCTGACATAATATAACTCGCGCAGTGGGTTTAAGGAAGATAAAGAATATTAGGTTGCAGTGTGTTGTTGCCTTAAATCCACTTTACATTCCTTCTGGTTGTAGACACATGTGTCATGCAACCTCCTATAGATACTTCAGGTGAGACTGCATCTGATTCGTAGGTGTTACCGAAAGGGCCAGTAGTTAGGGCTTGTTTATGCGCTCTTGAGTATTGAACCCTAGGTCTACCCCTGTGCCAACAAATGGTTCCCTTGCTAGGACCAGGACCTTCTTGAGGGAATGTCAAGGTGGTTTCCATCGAAGATAGAGATATAGAAGTGTATAGAAGATCAAGAAAAGAACTTTGTTGAAGCCCAGAATAAGAACCCTAATATTAGTACAGAGGATTGGTTGGGAAGGTATATCTTTACTGATATACACGAGATTTTATTTGGAGGGATTCATAAGGAGCTATACAAGTGGTTAGCCATATTAGCAAATACCCAGTTTGAAATCAAATCTAAGCCACATGTGGTTTGGACATCGGCGTTGATCAAGAAGGTTAAGAGAGTTGATAATGATGTGTCACAAGCAGTGGATCATTGGTTTGACAGTACCATTGGAGGGTATATCACTGAGTTTTCTATTGATAGAGTAGAGTCATATAGCCAAGCAGAGAGATATTTCTTTAAGGGATCTAGAGGAAAATTTTTACATTTTCTGAAGTTGAAGATCAAGATGTTATTGCATGAGAAAAACATCTTGAAGATACAGTAGTGGGTCATATCGAAGGGCTAATGTTCAAGAATTCAGACAGCTACAACGACACAGAGATCGTACATACATGCAGTGGAAGGACCTTCAGAGAAGTTCCTTTGGTGAACTTGTTTGAGCAAGATAAAGAACCTCCTCTACAGGAAGAAATATTATATAGTGGGGAAGAGGAAGAGCTACTAAGTGAATAACAGTCAGGATTCATTGGACCAAGAGAAGAAAACACTGAAGAACCTCATCGAGAAGAGCCAGAAACTTCAGGAACTGCGCAGATCATTGAAGTAAGTATTATTACACCTCTTGTTGTTTCAACAACATTAAGTAGCTAGAGTAACCTAACTTATCAGAGCACTCAGATCACTGGTACAAGTGGTTCAAAACACACTCAGTCGGGAAACCTAGGAATATCTATGGCAAATGAGATGAGGTTACGCACCTTTAGGGGAGATGGATCTGAAGATCTTGAGCAGCACTGGTTTATATGTGAAGTTGTATGGAGTATTAAGAATATCATCGGCGAAGTTGTCAAATGCGCTCAGTTCAGCACTACCCTAAGAGACCATGCACTAAGCTGGTACATGAAGTTTTTCCAAGGAGTTGCCCAGCCCAAACCGCTAAACTAGATAAAAACTGCGTTGATTGCATAATTTAAGAAACCCAAGTCGAAGTCACGGTGCATTATAGAACTAAAAGAAATCAAGCAAAGAATAGTTGAACCTGTGTGGGAGTTTGATCAGAGGTTTAAAACCCTAACAGGGCATTTGCGTTTTCAAATCCCAGACGACCAGAACAAGAAGTGGTTCATTGTTGCCCTCCTACCACACATCAGAGTTCCTCTGATGCAAAAGAAGATTGCTTCGTAGGCTGAGGTACTGGAGATTGCCATGAAACTAGAATTAGCCCCTATGGGAGAATCCATCTCAGGTATGAATCAAATCTTGAGTTAGCTAACTAGCTTATCACTGTAGGTCGAAGATATGAAGAAAAACAAGGGAAAAAATAAAAGAGAATATATCTGGTGTATTAGATGCAAATCAGAAGGCCATGATAAGGATCACTATCCCCTATTTCATGATTATTTGGCATCTGGAGCCCTAAGTCCTTTAAATAAAGTTACCTTGCCTTGGTACAAGGTATGTAGAAATATGCATAGCCCTGGTGAGTGCTATTACATGCAAAAATATGTCCAGACACCTGCAAATCTGTACTGCACATTCTGTAAGTCAGTGGGGTTGGATGATAGGGATTGTAGAGCCTATGACCTCATGCATGAAAGGTCCATAGACATATACAAGATTCAACGTGATGTACAGCAAGAAGGAAACACTATGCACTATAATTCCCTAGGAAGAGGAAACTTCAACCCTCGTGGTGGATTCAGAGGACGAGGATGAGGAGGAGGTATCGGTTGAGGTCAAGGATAGATCATATATTATAACTGCGCATATCTAGGACACCTAGCAAGGGACTGTCAGAACCCTTGTACCACATGCAGCTACTTCAACTCCTTCAAACATGTCATAGAATATTGTCCTGCGTTGTTACCCAAACTTTATGAGAAACGAGGAGGAAACCAACAAATACAACTAATCAAATCATAACCTTGAGGAGCAGATCCTAGAGTTGTTATTATCAATAGAGGAGGCGATGTTACAGGAGAATACAGAGTGACCCAGGGAAATACTACAGAAGAATCAAGAGTCAGGAAAGTCACAGAGAAGACCCAAACTTTTGATGCAAAGAAAGAAAAACAAGTGTTTGAGGAGGCAAGAAAGGAATTCGGAAGAGATCAGGCTTCTTCCTCAAAGGTTTGACTAGAAGTGAGAGAATATGGAATGCCTCTAGCATTCGATCAGTCTGCTCTGCCAAAAGAAGGAAAAGAGGTAAGTAAGCTCATGGAATTCTTATATACTTGTATTAAATTGATTCATGATGAAAGTTTTGTACAAGAGCTACAAAACTTTATTAGACAGTATGATCTAGGGAAGGTAGACCCCTTATTGAGTAGAGAAATACACCAAATATCTAAAAAGAGGAGGAAAAACAAAGAATTACACATGAATGGTCAAATTGGAGAGTATGATATAGACTACGTCGTCCTTGACTTACGGTCAGAAGTCAATGTCATGACGAAACAGACCTGGGCATTGATGGGAAAACCTAAGTTGATCTATTCTCCTATCAGGCTTAGGATGGCCAATCAGCAAGTTGTGAGCCCCTTTGGAAGATTGGAACATGTCCCTGTAGACATTGATGGGTTTGGAACATTTGTGGACTTTGAGGTCATTGAGATATTTGATGATAGCTACCCTTACCCCACGTTGTTAGGAATTGATTAGTATTTCAACAATTCCACTGTGGTTGATCTAAAGAAACGAAGAATGGCGTTTGAAGGTGATGGCCTTAGGGTCATTGCACCTTTGGGCCCTGATGAAGTTCCCAGATACACAGAGCTCATCAGGGAAGAAGACTGCACATATGAGTTAGAAAACATATACAAATTGAAAGCCAGACAATAGGACTACATTAATCCTACAGCAAATGGGAATTTAAGCTGGCGAAGTGAGAGCGCATGCTCATCAGATTCGAAAGAATCACTAGAGAACTGACAGAACAAAATGTATGAAGTATCTACTAGAAGGTGTGTTAGATTGACCAGATAAGTTCATTGGATCCGCACAACAGTAAGTAACTTGCCCACATTTGAGGGTTTAAATAATTTAGAAGTGTTCTTGATGGAGTTTGAAGAAATTGTACCAATAAAACAAAACAAATTGGCATTGTATGAGGCCTTGAAAGCAACTCCAGCAAGGTGGTGGGGGACACATAAACACAATATTACAGACTGGGTACAATGTTGCACTTTGATGACAGTGCGTTTCTCAGAGCAAGTAGAAGGCTGTGAATTTAGATACACAAGTTGGAGTTGTCCAAAGGACCATGTGCGAAGTTGTGAGGAATCCTGGAGCAACATTCCTCAAGAGTAGTGGATGCATAAATTCATCAATACACTGGACACAACCCCTATCATTTGGTACCTTCAAGTAAAATTGCACCTCATCACTATAGATTGGCAAGGTATGACCCAAAACTTTGTAACTACCTTCTTATTTGAAATCCAATATCCTATAGTGGATCAAGTATTACAGATTGTAAGATAGAAAGTGTTCGAGGAGGCACCTAGCTTCCCTTTGGAGAAAGAAGAGGATGAATGGACTATGCTTCTTCAGAAACTACAAGGTTGTTACAATATCAATGTTGATGAAGACGATGATCCTAGGAAGGTGAACATCACCGAAACAGAAGGCCAAAGAGACATAGAAGGACTAGGAGTTGAGCTACCTTTCATTGGACAGCCAATTAAAATCAAGAAAGTCAACATTTGAATAGAGAAAACACAGAAGTTTGCCAATGTTGGAGATTATTGGGATGTTGCCACTATTGATAAGATCACAGAGTTATTGCATGAATATCAGGACTTGTTTCCAACCAAGTTCACTAATATGAAGGGCATTAAAGGTCCCATGGGAGAAATGAAAATTCCCTTAAAACTAGATGCAAGGCCAGTCAAACAAAGACCTTACAGATTGAACACCAAACATAAGGAAAAAGTAAAGATTGAGCTCGACAGAATGTTAGAAGCAGGAATCATAGAACTTGTTGAAGAGTCAGAATGGATAAGCCCTATGGTGGTACAGGATAAGAAGACTGGAGAAATCAGGATTTGTGTAGATCTAACGAAGTTGAATGATGCTTGTTTGCATGACCCATTCCCTACACCATTCACTGACGAAGTGCTAGACAATGTAGGAGGACAAGAGGTCTACTCCTTCACTGATGGATTTTCGGGATACCATCAGATCAGGATTGCCAAGGAAGATTACCATAAGACCACATTTGCAATAGAATGGGGATCTTACTAGTATACAGTGATGTCGTTTGGATTGAAGAATGCACCAACCATCTTTTCTAGGGTGGTGGTCAAAGCATTCAAGGAGTTTTTACATAAATTCTTGGAAGCCTACTTTGATGATTGGACTGTTTTTAGTTTGTTGCAGAATCATATTAAATGTTTAAGACTAATGTTGGATAAGTGCAGGCAGTGTCAAATTTCCTTAGACCTGAAGAAGTGCATCTTCTTTTCACCCTTCAAAGTGATGTTAGGTCATACTGTATGCAAGAAGGGATTGTTGGTGGATCCATCTAAGATTGCCATTATAGTTGATATGCCCCCTCCTACTTTAGTCAAACAGTTGCGCATTGTGGTGGGACATAATAGATACTACAGGAAGTTCATTAAAGGCTATGCGCATATTAAAGAACCCATGAAGAATATTTTGAAAGAATAATGTCAGTTTCAATGGATAGAACAATGCCAGCAGAGCTTCAACACACTGAAATAGAAAATGCTTACTGCGCCTATTCTGGTTTTCCCAGATTGGAGCAAGGAATTTCATGTACATGTCGATGCATCTTCTATTTCATTAGGAGCAGTGTTAGAACAACCAAGAACATGAGACATCAACCACCCATTATCCTTTGCTAGAAGGAATCTATCCACAACTAAGATTAGTTACACCACCACTGAAAGGGAAGGTTTAGCCATGGTGTATGCGCGACAAAAGTTTCACCACTACTTGTTGGGAGGACATTTTAAAATGTTCACTGATCACTCTATGTTGAAATACCTAGTCAACAAGCCAATGTTGGGGGGGAGGATATGCAGATGGCTTCTACTATTTCAGAAATGTGACTTTGAGATCATGGTAAAACCAGGAAGGATGAACAAAGGTCTTGACCACTTATTGAGGTTGGAACATGGAGAGGAACCCACTAGTTTGTAATATACATTGTTGGATGCACAGCTACTGACCATCCGGAAGGTTGATGATCACTTTGCAGAGATAGTACAGTTCCTGTCAACAAGAATGGCACCTGGTGACTATACGGTTATTCATAAGAAACAATTGGTAGTGCATGCTGCAGATTTTTCACGTATAGATGGATAGCTATACAATATGGGACCTGATGAGATATTGAGGAGATGTGTTAATGAAGCAGAACGACCATTGATTCTCACAGAATCTCATGAAGGCATTGCAGGAGGACACTACGTAGGAAAAGAAATAGCACAAAAGGTTCTTAGAGCTGGCCTTTGGTGGCCCACCTTACACAGAGATGCTAAGGATTATTACAGAGCCTGCGATGTATGCCAAAGAGTTGGAAAACCGTCCAGAAGAGATGAAATGACATTAGCACCCCAGCTAACCTTACAAGACTTTGAGAAATGGGCCATTAACTTTATGGGACCTATAAACCCACCAGGAAAACACATGGGAGCTAGATACATAATCACTGCGACAAAGTACTTGACCAGATGGGCTGAAGCAAGAGAATTCAAGGATTGTAGTGCAACTACATCTGTGTGCTTCATATTTTATGATATCATAACCAGGTTTGGATGCCCGAAGACCCTGATGAGCGATCAAGGAACACATTTTATTAACAAGACCATTGAATCCTTGACCCGAGAATTTGAAGTTCATCATCAGAAGAGCATGCCATATCATCCACAAGAAAATGGGACAGTTGAAGCATTCAATAAGATCTTGGAGACAGCGTTGATGAAGATTTGCAGTGTGAACAGGGATGACTGGGATTTAAGAGTACCAGTAATATTATGAGCCTATAGAACCACTTGCAAGAAGATAACCATGCAAACTCCATTGAAGTTGGTTTATGGCCTAGAAGCAGTTGTACCAATGGAATATTTGGTTCCTAGTCTAAGGATCGCAGCATTTGCAGATATGGATGACACTGGATTTGTTCAAGAGAGTCTTGCGCAGTTGTTTGAAATCGAAGAAGGTAGATTTATTGCAGGATTCCATCAGCAAGTTCAAAAAGAAAGAGAAAAGGGCTACCATGACAGGCATATCAAGAATAAAGCGTTCAAGCAAGGAGATTTGGTATTGGTATATGACAACAAATTCATGAAGCATCCAGGCAAGTTC
This sequence comes from Picea sitchensis, assembly GCA_010110895.2. NCBI lineage: Eukaryota > Viridiplantae > Streptophyta > Pinopsida > Pinales > Pinaceae > Picea > Picea sitchensis. The sequence goes on along the minus strand of SNQJ01S0080435.1, from coordinate 2,208 downwards.
AGAACACATTGGCTTGGACCGTATCAGGTTGTCTATATTACGAAAGAAGGAGTTGCACAGTTGAAGACTTTGAATGGAGAATGGAAGGAAGGGTTGGTGAACAGGAGCCGATTGAAATTATATTATGACAACTAGCTGCCTTGCAACTCCTAGTAAAAGCATGAGGAAAAGGGTCTAGGTACTAGGTGCAATTGAAACTGGGTAGCAGACACAGAAAATACAGTCTGCACAAGGAAGGAAGGGAGGCATAGAGTTGAAAGCACAGGCTTCCCTGAGCATTCTGAAATTGAAGTCAAACAGAAGGATCAAATCTGAAGTGCCTCAAGACGAGTCACAGGTGAGTTTTGGGGGCCTATTGGCCCTTCGGTATGGAAGTAAGAAAATAGTAAGGCAAAAAAGAAGGAATGCGAACTGCGTAGAAGACACAGTGACTGATATTGGGTTGAAGTGAGAAAAAGAGAAGAAAAGTGGGAGCGAAGTCCAAGAGAACAAGTCGTTGGATGAGGAGATCGAGGATGATATATCAGCAAGGAAGATGGATCATGGACAACTCAACAAGAGGAAAAATCCACCGTTGGATGCTTTGGAGCACTGCGCGATAAGGAAGGAAAGACAGGTTGGCGAAGCCTTGAAAACGCGGGTCTAGTTGACCTAGGGTTTTAGACACCTAGGGTTTTGGTATCTAAGGTTTTGGCACTTAGGTATCAACCTAAGGTTGTCGATGAGTGATTGTAATGTATAAATAAGAACCTAGATGAGAGAAGAGGGTTTGTTCTAAATTTGTTGTTCGATTATGTTATGAGAAGAGATTGCTAGTGAGAGAGAACTATTGTATTGTGAGAGCCTTCGGGTATTGTAAGATCTTCAGTTGGGTGTGAAGATCAACCCTGCAGCTGGGTGCGCAAGGAAGGGAGAGAAGAGATAAGAGAGAATATCTACTAGCTAAGAGTGCAGGTAGAACTATATTCTTTCATCTTAGTATATTATAAAGCATAGTTCTGTGGACGTAGAACTAGGGAGAGGGTGAACCACGTATATCTTGTGTTATGTGTGATTGATGCTATGTTCTCTGTCATTTGATATGTTTTTATTGTAATATTGTGTTAGATATTGGGTATAAGATAACTTGCACAGTAGTTTTAATGAAGATAAATAATACTAGGTTACAGTGCGTTGTTGCCTTGAATCCACTTTACATTCCTTCTGGTTGTAGACACATGTGTCCTGCAACCCCCAATAGATACTTTGGGTGAGATTTCATCTACTTCGCAGGTGTTGCCGAAAGGGCCAGTAGTTAGGGCTTGTTGGTGCACTCTTGAGTATTGAACCCTCGGTCTGCCCCTGTTCCAACAACTAACATGTGTTTTGTGTAGGTGCAACATGTAACAGATCATGGCGCTAATAGCAATGTGATAACAGTGGATATAAGTCATTCACACAATATGGAATTTAGAGCTTAGAACAATTAGAAACAACACATAATACGCATTTTTTGTCTATTATTATGTCGCAAATAAAACCAAGAAATCATCAATCATGTAGAACCCTATAAGCAGTGTCTAACAGCAGCGTAACATCAAATAAAAACCAAATATGATCCTCCCATCTACAAGGGGTCCCACCTACTAGTATTATATATATCATGAGCTTTTAATAATAGGCTTTAGCAATACTTTACGGGAAAAATCCTCGTTGTGATTTTTATCATCAACAGTGAGGAGATCGATTGAATGTGTCCCTTTTATATTATCTCATGAATTTGACACTTTATTTCCTCATTCTCTAGAAGGGAGCATATGTATGTTGGACCAATGGGTAAGGTAGCACCAGGTATCAATTCAATGGGATGTTTGACCTGCCATTGTAGAGGCACCTCTATAGGTGAAGAAAATATGTCTCTATATTCCTCTACAATATTCTCCACTTGCTTCTTCTATGCAGAGAGATCCTATGTGAAGTTTTGGTGGTCACAGTGACTTTCATTCACCTTCTAATTGAACCATGAAGAGGAAAAACTTGTTCATCTGAGAGATTACCTTTTGAAACTATTTTTCCAAGATCAATGAAATGACAGTTGTAGGAACTACCTCTGGTACCTTGCAGAAATGAAATCCCAAAGTAACAATGTTTATAAGGGGCTTGGTCGCATAAATAACATGATGTTTCCACATATAGGGTTGTCCTAAAATAACATCATGAAATTCAAGG